>JAGXCT010036997.1:90769-161627 GCA_022495035.1 Philopotamus ludificatus
TTGAAAAAGGATGCATTTGATTTGAAAAAAGGTGCATTTGACGTGAAAAAACTGTCCCAACTTTTTTCCAACATAGACCCCATTTTAATTAAATTCTCCAATCTGCAAGTGATGCACAAACGAAACAATTGCCTTTCGACAACCAACAGACTTCCGTATGAAGAAGTAATTGAAGATTCTTGCAAATTTTTGGCAATTATGTGTTCTCTCTCTCTTTTTTTAGAGACACTAAAAATCCTCAACACTTTCCCACCATTGATGATAGTACACCATAAGTAATATTAAATTATATATTACTGTAGACCCCCAGGGGGTCCGTTGAGAAATTCCGATGTAATCGATCACATAATGTCATGTACGATAGTTTAATCATAGAGTAAAAGGGTAAGGTTAGATAAAATGCATAAAAAAACAAAATCATTGGTACTTGGTGTGATACTCGACACTTTATTTTTTACAATGAAAATTAATTCTTACAAGAAAATCAACACTAGACATAGCCTACAGTCGCACCGTCCTACTCTAGCGATGTTACATCGCATCATTCAACGCGCTCCCAGACAGCCGGACGGGTGCAAAAGTTTCTACGTTATCTAAAAATGACTTAAATAAATTATACAATATTATATAAAATGATTCATCCATGTCTGTTAACGTTACATCTTAACCGCTACGAAAATTTAACATGTACCCATGCGACGGGATGAGATCCCTATTACACTGCATTCGTCACCGATCAAGCATTCGTGCAAAAATATTAACCTATACACTATCGATACGAGGGGGTTGAAAAACCTGACATAGAATTTTCTTGAGTTCACACTTGTATCACGCCCGGCGAGTGTTTCACCATCGTTCACGTTATATTACACTAACCTATACGTCTACGATTTAAATTTTATTACATTTGAATTGCTACAACTCTTACAAACGGATATATATATATATCGGAGAGGGGGCCGTAAACAATATACTCTTGTATAAATATATTTACGTAAGATTCCTTAAAATACAATTTCCATTCGTATTGGTCGCTGGTCGTTTGCATTCACGTATATAAAAAGATTAACCGGACAAATGCAAAAATAAGTCACAATTTACATTATTATTTTTTTTTCGTTTATTTATTTATTCAAATCCTCCAAAAAACTCGAATTGTTTCGCCTTACAATGTATATATCATCCGATAAAAAAATATCATTACATCTCGATAACGCATTAGTAAACACTGATAAAATAAAACTTAAATATATATCCACTTCATCATAAAAAAAAAACACGTAGTCTATATCAAAAAACAGTTTAAAAATAATAACAGTTGTCGCATCAATTTCGTCGAGTATTAAAAATCATTACGTTCGAAGCAAATTAATCACCGATACTAAACGTTCAGTTTTTTAAGGGCTTTAATATAGAATACTGAATCAATTATCTCGAAATAAGCAGACAATTCGGACATATTTGACGAGTAAACTGAGAAAACTCGTCAAAATGCTTTAACCCTTTGGATGCCACAACGTTTTTTATGAACTTGCTTCTTTACTATAGTAAAATATGTTCCTTAATTTGTAAACAGTGTAAAGTCTCCCCGAGCCTAAACGCCAGAGTCCGGATTTACAGACATTTACTTATTTATTTTAATATATTAAAAGGTTTTTTCAAAAGAAATCAATTATTTTGAATTCTCTTGTTTGAAGTCAGTTTATGTCCTGACATAAACTGACTAAAGAATTGAATCAGATCCTCGCTGAACCATAGTTGAATTATCAAGAAGACTCGGATCTATAGTACCAACAATACGAAGACATTTAAAACGCATCGGAAAAGTAAACAGGATGCGTTTGAAAGAACAACGGGAGGAAACGTGCAGACTTTTGCTTTTTAGACAAGTATCTGAACCTTTTTTAAATAAAATTGTAGCCGGAAACGAGAAGTGGATAGATAACGAGAAAATGAGAAGAAAAAATCAATGGCTTTCCAGGGAACAAACATCCGTTCCAATCCAGGATTGACATATCGGAAGGTACTTTTGTGCATTTGTTGGAATGCGAGTGGAGTTATTCACTATGAATTATTAAAACCTGAAAAAACCGTAACTGCAGAGGTTTATTGTCGACAATTGAATCACAAGCTGAAAAAAAATAATTGATTTCTTTTTAAAAAACCTAATGTTTTTTTTAAATCTTTATATTTAAAAAAAATGTTACATACCCCTGAAACAATACGCTGTAAATGTTTCAATACGCAACACAGAGCGTTCAAAATGTATCGCATACTTCTATTATTTCTGTGGCAACCAAAGCGTTGAGATTGAGATTTCCTCCCCTTCCCGCAAATATTAAGCCTAAAGTGTGGATTAGTCTGAATAGTCTTTGATCATAACAATAAAACCGTAGCTACAGATCGGCACGGGACGTTTAATCAAAGCTCCAAACAAAAACCCGATTAATACCAGAGTGCAATCAATCACCGTCGTTATCGATAATAAAAATAAAACCGTGGCCGATAGTATGTCCCGCCAAATTATTATGGCACATGTCGTCGACATTTGTACATAATCGATCGTGTAAAAAACTGTATATAAAAAACGTTGGCAGTTGGATTTAGGATATTTGAATCTGTATAGGAACTACATTTGATTATTGGAATATACACCGAGTGCAATCCGCGATTAGGAGCATTGCGTTAATAATACGAGTCGTGCTGTTACAATTAATACTACGGTGAATCAGCAATCGAGTTAGGAACATGCGGGTAAATATGGCAACGCAAACGGACACGTGTTCCTCGGAACAAAATAAAAAATACTGAAAATCTACATGATAGTATTACATATTATATTATTACGTATAAGTGTCATAGAAAATGATTAAATTGCCGGCTCGACAAAGCGTACGACTCTAGAATAGGGGTTCCCAACTTTTTCCTACGCAGACCCCTCGTAACTAAATATTTTTTATCGTAGACCCCCTTAATTTTTTTTTCTCGGCGATTTTTCTGCTGCCCTCGGAGCTCTATACACGAATCCGTCATATAATATCAAATCACAAAAAAATATTTTTATCATAAATTGTGCTCAATTGGATTAAATTTGAGCTCAGAATTAAAGATTTCAATGCCAAATGCAAATAAATTGTCTTTACTGATGTTTTCGCACATCGATCATCGACGGTTCTCTAAAGAGTCCTCCGAGGATCTACATCCGAGTGAGCAATTGGCCAAAATTTCAGATGTTAAGGATTAATCTAGGGGTTCCAAACTTTTTTCTACATAGACCCCCTTTTAACTAAATAATTTTCTTCATAGACCCCTTACATATTTTTTCTCAAATTTTTGGCAGCCCGTGGAGCTCTCTGCAAATATAGAATTTACGATTTTAATGAAACGTTGCAAACAATTGTCTTACGACAACCATAAAACTTCCGTATGAAGATTTTCTTGCTAATTTTTGTCAATTAAGTGAACATCACCAGCAGTTGTAATGAGATATTATTAAAAAAAAATATCATTGAACCCTAATAGACCCCCGGAGGGTCCAGTTGGGAAACCCCTCTCTAGAAGATATGTAAGTCTAGCTTATCACTCAGGCATAAGTATAATTTGAGGCACAAACTACACTCATTCTGAAAGTTCATCAAATTTTTCATTAATACCGTGCCTATAATTAATAGCTATCGAATACACGCCACCCTCGAGATGAGATGCAACCCGGAAGCACGGAACTAAAGCATTACTCTATGTGACGACTCAAGAAATCACACCAACATGCAGTCTTATTTATCACATTACGTTCACAAAAACTATTATTTTTTTTTAAATTTAATATAGCTATTAAACATAGAAAATTGATGCACTTTCAAAATACACAAATAGTTTGGTGTGTGAGATGTCCGACGATGTCGTCTCGGTTACATATTGGGTATTTTATTGTACTGCCTTCGGGTAATTCAATATATATCATTCGTATAAAAATAATGGAATAAAAAAAATATATTTAAATCTACATGCAAAAATGCTTACGTTTTTACGAAGCCGTCCGATCGAACAACCATTCTGCGTCATAAACACGATTAATAACCAACGGTGAAAATTGCTCGTTTGCTCTCGAGATTGCAAAGATTTCCGTATCAACGCTCGTCTTCCCTAATTACGACATTTAAATTTCCCTACCAAATTTTTTTATGCTAGACCACAACAATTTTTTGATTTTTTTATGTGTGACCACCGTCGAATATTCAACCATTTCCTTACCGATATACTCTAAGCACCATTTTAATATGTTAATCACCACAATTTTCATGATATGCAGAAACAGCTTTGATAATTCTTAAAAAATTATTGAGCGAGACTCGCAAAAACTTGATTTACGCCTTCGGATCGATGAAAAATGTGTGATTACGCTAAACGCACACAGTGTATCCGACGACTAAACACATCATGTAACACATGCTATTGCTATCCACATACGCGAGTTTAAAACAACGCCATTTTCTTGTTCTCTCCGCGCAAACATACCCCCAGTACGTTCTAAACAAAATAATACAATAACTTCAATATTTTACATCGTAATTTACAACTCTGCAACATCACTCATACACAATTATCATATAATCCGTATACAATCCTAGCCTACAACATACACAGTCACTCCTATTTTGGCTGATTCAGTCAATCGTGAGCGAGATATAAAATATATATATAAATATTGAAACAAAACATTGATATTTTACTCATGTCCATGCACACGCACACAGGCGGCGCGTGTGCAATCAAATAAAATATAAAATACCCAATATATAGAACTATTATTTTATAACGGTCATACTTAAATTTCACGCCATTTAATGGCGAAACACGTCAAAACATTACACAATGAGACACCACTACGCTAATATGACAAGTTTGTGCAAAAGTAAATCCTGCATCTTCACTCCGGATACATAGAAAAATACATCGACAAAACGTACGGTGGAAATTACACGATTTAAAATAAAATACGAGTAATATTTATATATATGCATATTAGGGGGACCGAAAAGTAATCAAAATTCCTTCGAACGAGCTCATTCACCGTGACGTTTGTGTCTCGACACAAACGGAGACGAGTGCTCGATCAACCATCTGTGCGTCTCTTTTGTCTTGGTATGAAGCCGATCCGTTTTTGCAGCGAATTGTAACTGGAGACGAGAAGTGGATGCTATACAATGATCCTATACTGAAAAAATAATAGTTTTCTTTAGGAGATGTACCTGTTCGAACTCCTCCACTATCGCTAACAATAAAGAAAGTTCTTATTAGTATTTAAGAGTTTTTAATAAATGTTTTTTGCCAGCAAAATGCAAATTTTGATTACTTTTCGGTCCCCCTAATATATAGACTGCGAATAAACACGTTTAACGATACACAAATTAAAAAATAGAGCTACCAAAAAAAATAACTCAACAAATAAAAAGACACACATAAACTATTGTATAAAATATGCATATTTATAATTTTATATTATTCGCTCAATTAAAGTTTTCGTAACAAAATTATATCGTCGGCAAAAAATCCAAAATATACGTAGTTTCAACGCGCGTTAAATATCAATTATCTTTTTGTTTTTTAATCAAATTGTAACTAAAGAGTAAATTTTTTATTTTAAAACAATTTCTTTGTCATATTTATCACTTTGAAAATTATCGTATTGCTTTTAGTATCTAGCTAAACAACTAATAAGAGTGGTAACGCGAAAAAGATAAAAAGGACACTTAATAAAACTGCTCGTCTACATTAGTTTTACTGGATCATCAATATCATCGTTCAATAAATTCCAATATACGATTTACATACATAATTTATATTATAAAATAACGTAATAATTAATATAAACCAGGTTTACAAATTTAATTTTGGTTCTGTATGGCAACAACATATGATATATCGATTATAATAACTCATTTAATTCTTAAAATATATGATTTCTCTGCGTAAATCGATTACAGAACAACCCAAACGTCATTTGATGAGAAGAAATACGCATATTGCAAACAATTCTAATGATCACGTAGAAGAATGCGGCGCTCGTGTCGATATATGTTTGTCGACACGAGCGCCGGACACGGTCGAACGTTTGCAATTTACAAAAAAAAAATCAACCGTTACAGTTCTATGATACTTTTGTGGATAACCGTGAAAATACAAGAGCCGCGCTTCGTTCCTTTCGATCGTGTTCACTCACGACATGGACGAGCACGGCAAACGAGGCGATCCCATCTGCGTCAGAACCCGATCTAACCACTGCAGCGGACCGTTGAGATGCAGCTCGATCCAGCAAGGTGTCGACGTGACTGTCTGCCTCCTGAAACGACACGTATTAATACCATCGGCGATACAACCAACGATACAATCACAAAGACGTACCTATATTCGGCGCCCCATCCCTTGACGAACGACATTCTGATAGTGCACATTCGCGTCAGCTGATAAACGGCTTCGAATCCCTGCGAAACCGACTGAGAGAGTAGCGCAGCAAATTCTTGATTATTAAATATTTTTAAATTGCAACCTAAAATATCGTCAAAAAATATTTTCAGACGCGTTCGCATTGTGATAACAAATATTATGACGGATCGTCACCTGGTGGGATTTTACAAACTGTAGCGGGATGCCAACCGTAGCGCTGATTGCAATTTGGAGATTGTACAAATATTGACGAGTCGCTCAGGCATTCGGCAAATACCTCGCCTTTAAAAATGACACATTAAAAATAATGTCGTTGCGTTAAAAATATAACAAAAACCTCATCGTTCACCTCCTATATAATATAATCGCACTCCTTTTCCGATATGTCTCCTTGTCTGCTCGACGACATCGTTCCTGTTGACATTCGATAGTAATCCCAAACAAAATCTGAAAAAACATATATAATAATGACACAATCTCCATGGATAAAAATATATATATAGTAACGAGCAGTGAAATTATAACACCTTAGTCTTTTTAGAGAAATTTATTTATTTTATTTTTATAGAAATATCATCATCATAGAAACAACAGTCCTATTGTAAAGCTCTGGCCTCATCCAACACCTTTCTCTTTTATTCAGTCTGCCCCCACGTCGATCTATCTTCCGATAAGTTCCAATGAATAGCATCTCGCTGTACATAGTCCAACCATCTCATCATCGGGGTACAATCTCTGAGGATATATTAATCTGACTCCATTGCGTTTTTATTTGTAGCACTTTAACCTACAGACATTAAGACAGAATAGGCCAATCTGCTCGTCTTTGCTGTAGTTTTCGCCAACTCCCCCAGTCGACTCATAGCGAAGATATGTTGGTTGATGCCCAGTGACCAATGATGTCCGAAATGGTGGTGGGCAATGGCCAACTTCACAAAAGGCGAATTACGGTGAAGGAAATACATCGAAGGCATAAGTTCGCTGCCTTAGCGGGTGCAGAAGGACAGCTGGTTGCTTTTATCGGAGAGAGCGTGTAATTTCCCGACGAGCCACACTATCTCGATCGATATTTTCGATTTGACACTAGAGTTTCAATAGTAAACCCGGACTCTAACGAAAAATACTTTAGCACGGGTATTTAACCCGTGGATCAGCACCCCAGCTCGATCTCAAGGAGTGGTCAGCCTCCGATTCGTCGGGGTAGTGTCCAATACTCTTGCCTTTTTCTATGCAGGCCAAGGGCACCGATGATATCCTGGATGCTTTTGTGTAGTTTGCACAATATGACGTATCTCCGTTATCTAGTAAAGAGTCGTAAATATCATTTTATCCGAACACTTTACCAGGACATCGCCTGGCAGGTATGTTTCCTAAATGTATCATCACTGTACCATCAAGCACCAGCCTTTTCAGCGGCTGGCTGTCCCGCATCCTTGATACGTGACCGGCCCACCGGAGTCTGGATACTCTGATGACAACTGTACCCGATATATTCTTGTATAGTCGGGGTAGAACTCCTCGTTGCTTCGGATACGCCATTCCACGTCGTCGAATACGTCGAATAAAATATTTGTTTCAGAACTCTTCTCTCCAGATGTCCAGTTGTCGCTCATCTTGTTTTGTCAAGGCCCAAAATTCAGATCCGCATCTTAGAACGGACCTGGTGAGGGTCATGTAGAGCTTGATTTCAATCTTCTTTGAGAGGAATCGCGACCGTAGATGCTGTTAAAGTCCAAAGTAGCACCGGCTTGCTACCACCGTTTTTCTTCATACTTCCAAATTTTTATTATTATTTGTAGGAAGTGAGCCGTGATATGTAAATTCCTGGACGGCATCGAAGCTGTACTCTTGAAATCTCAGGGGTTCAAGGATTCGTCATTAGCATATGGGCATGTATTCTGTCTTGGTCTCGTCGATCCTCAGTCCATGTCCTTAGCCGATCTCATTATTTCGATTTATTAAGAATGGTGCCAGGTGCATTCATTCGGCTAGCTGGGTGCTTCACGGTCACAGTTTTGATATTTTTTTTGATTATTAGCGACAGTTTATTATGTATAACTCGAGCAAATGAAACAAGAGCTCATAATAAAACGATCTGTTTTGGGCAATAACAGAAACGGGATCCATAAACACGATAACGCGAGACCTCACACTGTAAAAATAACACGGGAAAAAATAAGACAGCTTGGATTGGAATTTTTAACTCATCCAGCCTATTCACCGGATTCCTCACCGTCGGATTACCACCTATTCAGATCGTTTGGAGATAATCCGTTATATAACCAATTTACTTGAAGTTGGAAGGTGTTAGAATATCACTGCTCGGTACTGTACATGGATATAAACAATAATAACCTCTCACTGTTGCTAGGGTCGGTGAAACCGTCGACGGTAATGCTAGGTTGCGACGCATGAAAAGTTTCACCGACGCGCGTGTTCAATTCGTAATAACTGATTGAACACCAAAAAGTCGGTTCGTGATACAGTACGGGAGCTGCCTCGCTTCCGGGCGATCCGCGTGCTGCCAGCAAACAAACTAAATCAATATTCACAATTATGACTAAAACTAATTAAAATATAACGATAAATAATAATAGAAAAAAAATGTTTTAATGTCTCGCTCGCTACGTTCACTTTCGATTTAAATTTGTTTGACACGTTAAAACAATTTTTAATATTAAATAAAAATAAAAAAGGGGACAGTTACTCACTCATGTTGTCATTATGATCCATGGGATCGCCATCTTCGCTCATGTAGCCCGGAGGCGGAGTTTCAACTTGCGGACCCGACCTACACAAACGACATTTCGTTTATATCGAATTGCAAAATAATAAATAAATATATGATAGACGTACAAATGAACCGTCGTGTTAGTCGGCACCTGCTGCGCCAGAGTCGCCTCCAGGTACATAGCACTGTGCGGCTGCATGCCCCTGCAAAACGGACGGCAATCGATCAGTGAGGGTATCGCACGCGGTTAAAAATAATTAGCAGTAAGCAAGTATATACCCTAGGCTAGGATAAATATTAGAATGCTGTGTGTGATGGTTGTTAGTGGGTGTCGGAGGATAGGGCGGAGGGGCTTCCCCTCCGCTGCTCCCGCGAGGTACTAGAATCGGAGGCAATGCTATAAAAACAAAAAAAAACAGTTTATAAACACCGAGTACCGATCGTAACGTAAAGCAGACAAATAAACGGGACCAAGCGATACCTGGCGATTCGCCGCCGATCGAATCCTGTCTCGTGTAATGGTACGGATTAATGCACACCTGATCTTTTTTCAATTGATAAGCAAACTCGCAATGCTCGAGCGGTTGCAGTTCGTGATGGCTCTGAAACATATCATTTATAAATACAAAAAAAAACATTTTAAAATAATTTACGCTCGAATAATCAAAAATCGTACTTGCAAATGCGGCCAACGCCAGAGTCGGCAATATATAACATGGGGCAAGCCCTTACGGTGAGCCGCTAAACCTTCTGCTCCCGGTTTCACTCTGTAAATTGAATCGACAATCAGTTTAAATGAAAAAAAATGCTAATACTATTAATAATGTCTAATAATGATTGAGTAATAGCTCAGATTATCTTAATAAATTGTTTGATTTAATAATTGATGTAGAATACATTTTTCAAACAAATGCATCAGGTATAGTGTGAGTGCCTGCTAGAAATATCTCCGACATTTGAACGGAGCCATGTCTCAGATTACTCTGGAGTCATGTCATGTGATCTCAGATTTTTTTATGTCAATCGCCGCAATGTGACAGATCAATTGCGAAAAGTAAAAAAAATGAAAACAAAAATAAATAAATGAACATTAAATTGGCGGGGAATGTTTTCTTAGGTGGATGACCTTGAACGGCGAACTGTCAGTGCGAACGTCCCGACGCGCAATTACGTCTCGAGCCCGGAATGGAGCCCGGCGGAGGGCGGGGGGAGGGTACTGGACGCAGAGAGCTGCGAGGGCTCAGCCACCGGCTCGCAGGCCGCCGGCCATGGCGGTGCCGTGTTGTGACGGCGACGGCGCATGCGCCCCGCGCGCGAGGGAAACGGAAGCTGATCGATTTCAAATGTGCGCGACAGGGTTGCCATGCTATAAACGTCAAAAAAACAAAAATACTAAAAAATTAAGACGCAATTCATTTTAACAGGCAACACATATGCTGTTTTTTATACAAAATTTCATCAAAAGGCCCCTAACACACCAAATGTATATTTAGACCCTCCGAACTTTATACAAAAAAAAAAGTATTTGTAATAATATTATTGTCCAATCTTAATTATTGAAAAATAAATTTTAAAAAATTATGGGTTGAAGCTGAATTAACATATATCGTATTTTTTACAAAATTTTATACATATTATTTATTATTATTTAAGTGGCCTATTAACCCTGAGGCGGGTCTTTACCACCTGGAGGACACCTCAATCTCAACCATGATGTCATGACTATGACGGACATTCTCCAGGTTATCTTGGCTCTTTGAAAATGGGTCAGGTCGCCAGCCATACCCTCGGAAGCCGAGCTGTCACGTGTGGATTGTAAAAATAATAATTAAACGAGGTTAGGGCCAATTCATATTTAATTTACGATGTGATCAGGTGCTACCTCCTGTAGCACACACGCCACTGAATTGGCCTGGATAGCAGCCTGGCTCCTCATAGCTCCGTAGAATCTACGAAACCATGATTGTGCCTAACGGATATCGCCTGTATTGACTGTATATATTTCCCTAGACTTATAGGGGGAGTATATTATGAGTAAAGCACTTCAAAATTGAGAAGGCGGATTCAAAATAGCAAGAAAATAAATTAGCAATCTAAGACATGATACATTGATAACCATCAGCGAAGAATAAATAGCTAACTGCTCAAAAGAGTTGGTCTTTGAATGTAAAAAACAATAAGGAATCGAGATCAATACTACTAAAATCAAGCTGATAGAAGCAATCAGCTATCCAGATCCATTAATCTTCCGGATCTGGAGACAGTTGAAGAATTTGTATATCTCTGATCACTACGAGCAATGGAAATTGTGAGACAGATATAAAGATGAGAGACTCTAAACTACATATAACAAAATGATTCTTCGATACTTCGGACATCTCGCTAGAACGATAGCTTGAATACGCTCATCGCGCTTGGTAACATACAAGAACGCAGGGAAAAGGGCAGGGGGCCCATCAGCTGGAGCGACCAAGTGATAAAGATAAACTTTGACTACCGAAGAGAGAAAAGTTGCTCTCAACTTAGTCCCAAAAGCACAGGATCTAAAACCTCCTAGATTTAATAATTGACTTTAAAAACAATAAAAAGACAACATTTTGCCTGGATTGAGAGGGTAAAAACAGAATCACTGAAGGTGCTAAATGCCATACTGTAAATTTCATTCTAGAAGTGCTTCAAAAATTGGAATAGATGCAAGTAACCGATTTCCCCTTAGGCGGCGCATAAGGCGCACCTGGGGCCTCAAAATTCAGCTCTCAAAACGATTAATTTTTTATATCAAAAATATTAATAATCAAGCAGTAATCCTTTAATAATGTCAACTATGGCATATTTTTCAGGTGGCTACCCTAACGGTCATATTTTTAATCATATGCACTGACTGTTCCGCAGACCATGATCCATGGATTCGGGAGCATAGCTACCTCAAGGCAAAACAATGCAAGGCATCGGGGCCCTCGGCATATAACCCTCCAGGGGGGCTCTGAATTTTTCTAAAAATAATAAATATTCAGTTTTTCTTTATGTATTTTTACATAAGTTCTCGAGGGGCCTCAAAATTGAATTGCGGCTGGGGCCTCTCACGTGTTAAATCCGCCACTGATAGGCGCAGAAACAAGTGAATGATTTATCCGATGGGGACCACTCTAAAAGGAACCAAATTAATATTGACGAATAAATGAAGATTTTTTTGAGTAAAACCAAAAACTCCAGTAGAAAACTGGTGCATTATTAGCAACAGACAGGTGAAGATCAAATGTGATGCTAAATACTGATGCGTCAGTTTCCATGAACACCCAAAAGAGCCATCGATTCGATGTCCTACATACGATCAAGAAAACACATCTGTCTACAATACATTTGAGATTTAAAACGGATGTCGGTTGTGAATATCCTAAGATAATTCACAGTCACATAACAGTTTTTCCACTAAACCGATGGTGTATTATAGAAATATTATCCCGCAGTGGACGATCCAATTATGCATCGTAGCTGACATTATTTTTATTACATCATTGTTGAAATATGATATTGCTAATATAAAGCTACTTCGTAGATAAGAAAATGAATAAATCAGTGCGTTTAACGATCGATGTGTAGAATAATTTAGAAAAAAAATGTCTGGAGATAAAAACAATCGCTCGAAGAAACCATAGCCTGGAGATATTTCCTTATTTACATTATTATATTGATAATAACAAAACGTCTAACATTTGCCTATATACAAGTTCACAAGGTCAATATAATAGATTTGATCGATCGACAATCGCTTCTTCGCGTAATGATAATGCAGTATTTGATTAATCACGTCATTGAGTATAAATTGAAAATAAAATTTTATTTTAGTACATTTAATACCCGCCTTTACGTCTTTTATTTCCCGCAATTTACGTTTTAAATATTTAAAATTCGATAAATGCGGGACGTTTTAAAATGTTAGAAATGAATATTAGGAAGCAGAAGTTGTTTGATTCTATTTATAGACAGAATGGTCTGTCAGCTTGCATTCCAGCAATATGCGAGTCAACGGTCCTTTTCTCACATTGCATCTTGATTAAATATCAAAGGATTTACTGCATCAAATGGCTGGATAGATCGTTTCAAGAAGAGGCACTCTGTGCTGTATAGATCAGTTTGCGGAGAATCAATAATTGTTGATTTGGACATCGCTGAAGATTGGAAGCGGACGAATGTTCCTACTCTAATTGCAGACTATACTCCATGAGATATTTTTAATGCTGATAAAACAGGACTGTTTTCAAAGACATTCGCCTTTAAGGGTAAAACTTGTCATGGAGGAAAATTAAGTAAAAAGAGGCTAACTGTTCTTTTAATTGGAAAATCAGATGGCAGTGAGAAGTTTCCCATATATACTGCAAATAAAAAAGCATGGATGACTTCAAAATTGTTTGAAAACTTATCCGACGAAGAACTCTCTAATGAAGAAGAGGTAATAATCCATCCGATTCCAAGATGCTATGAGGTATTTTGCATATTTTACTAGCATTGAAAACGTACAAGACGAAACTTTCTTATCGATTTATAAGATCTAAAAAGCGGTCCCTTCAAAAATGGGGTTTTACTGTAATTAAGTTATCCTTTATTTGTATTTAAAATAATGTATATAATTTTTTTTATACTATTATATATTTAGAAACTGCAGAAGAGTGGAAGCGGGCGTGGCTCGTCAGTTGCATTCAATGGTAAATTAGTATCATAACAGGAATATGTGTCACCGCACTGTTAAAATATTTTTAGAAATTCTATTAAAAACTAATGGATCGACGCAAAAGTTTCAGCCGTTTTAATAATAGAAAAAAAAGCATAAATTCATCATAGACTTGATGAAATTTCAGTCCAAAAATGAAACAAACGAAATATAAAGCGTACTTGCATCTAAACGCTTGAGAGAAAGAAGAATGATTCACATCTTAAACTCTAATTAGAAGATATGTAACACAAAGCGTTCACCAAAGTCCAATGACCAGTTGCAAGATTCATACATTTTGATAAATTTAGACTCGCTTTTATATATTCGATTTCATCTGCACCGTGAGATACGTACGATAAGCGGGCACACTAATATAGGAACATATTAAATATCTCAGAAAATCGAATTACTATTTTATATATTAAACTATGATAATAAAAAAATTAACAGAGTGTCGCAGATGCTTAAATTTTTAAGATGAATAATAATTTCGTGGAGAAAGACACCGAAGGAGAACAAAGAGCAACGAACTGCGAGTCATCATTTGCATTAATTACTCAGATAATTGCATAAACTTGCATTCCTTTAAAAAAAACAATTTCCTATTACGAATATAATATAATACATTTAATTAATAAAAATGTGATTATCCGACAATAATTCTTTTTATCATTTAATGATAATACGGATTGTCAGCTTTGAATGTAATTTTAATCTCAGAGTAAATATTGAAAGGCATTGTGTAGACTAGGCATTCCGAACCTTTTTCCAACATAGACCCCTTTAAAGTAAATAATTTTCTTCATAGACCCCTTACATTTTTCTCTCAATCCACAGCAATGATCCGGAGCTCTTTGCACACATCCGCCATAGGATATAAAATCACAAAAAAGGTTTTTACAAAAAAATTATGCTAGTTTCATATGAAAATTCTTCAGTTTTTGATTAAATTTGAGCTCAGAATTAAAGAATTCAATGAACGTTGTAAACATCCGTATGATAAAGTAAATTATTATAAAATTCATCATTATCGTCATAGGTGCAATAGCCGTATTGGAGAGCCCTGGCCTCATCCAACACCATTTTCCATTTTAATGTTTCACCGTTTCCAACAGCTGACGGTCCCTCATCCTTGACACAAGACCATAGTATATCTCATAGTTAGTACAGCTCATCGTTGTTTAGAATATGCCATTCCCCGTTGTCGAATCCGGCTACAAATATTTGTCTCAGAATTCTCCTCTCCAGGATGTCCAGTTGTCGTTCATCTTGTTTTGTCAAAGTCCAACATTCATATCCATATGTTAGATCGGGCCTGTTGATAGGAAGAGGTTTCTTTGAGAAGAATCTCGGCCGTCGATACTTTTGAAGTCGCATCGATTTGCAAGCATGGTTCTTCTTCGTACTTCCAAATTGGTTTCATTTTTATTTGTAATAAGTGAGCCGAGATATATAAATTCCTGGAAGGCCTCGAAGCTGTACTCTTCGATTCTCAGAGGTTCAAGGGCTCACATTATTCGCTGGCTTGCGTCCTTGAGCGCCGCCCGAGATTTAGTCACAGTTTCTATGTCATCCGCATAGGCAAGAAGCTGGACCAACTTTTTAAGAAAGTTCATCATTATTTTGACATAATTAACCTTTAAGGGAGGCAGACCACTGCCCAAGCAATTTTTTGCGAAATATTTGCGCGACCCGTAACTGTAATCCGATTGCAAATTCCCAGTGTAATCCGATTGCAAAATGTACCATAATTACTGGTCCCGCACGGGACCTGAACGACGCAATAACTATGGTCCCGTACGGGACCACTGAGCGTTTAAAGGTTAATACAGAAAAATTATCATTAACCCCCAATATACCCCTCAAACATTATAAACCCTTATCAAACTTCCGTAGACCCCCAGGGGGTCTGTCAGGATCCGGTTGGGAAACCCCGTTCTAGACATTCTAAAATTATTTGCATGCTTTTTAACCCTCTAAATACGGTATAGATATTTACGAATCTACAACTGTACTTGGCGTTGTTTACTGAATTATTCTTTTGGCGAAGTGATCTTTTTACACCGTTAAAATATACCACTTTCCTATCAGAAAACGATGAAATAAATGTGAGTCAAGAGCAGGACTGTGCTCTAAAATAATAAATAAATAAAAACCTGGCCAAATGTTAAACGTAATCAATAAACAAACTCCAACTATAATAATTGAATTTCAAATAAATTGCACACGATATTCTTGCCGACCGTGATTCGGCACACGGACACGATTGCTACAGTGTTCGTGTCATGTGGCTCTGTCCAGTGACATGTTTCAATTTACTTTTTGATTGCGAGTGGTTGTTAAATAAATATTAGCTGTGTTTGCGAACTAAAACCGACACCTAATTCTCTCTAGTTTGCTTGTAAACACAAGTTAAAGCCGCTCGCATCATATGACATACCACTGATCGGATTCATGTGTGAATCATATCATGCATCCCGCGTACAAAGGTTTAACAATTGACATATGGGGACCTTTCCTAAAATATTAGGTCACTTATCACCCATTCCTAGTAACTAAATTATTTTGTTTTACCTAAAAAAATCTTTATTTATCAATATTAATTTTGTCGCCGTCGTATGCCGTTTAGTTTCTTCAGCGATTCTGTCTTTATTTCCTCAATAGTGATAAGAAGTCGCAGCATTTGCATATCCGGTTAATATGGAGTTTGAGGCATCTCAAGATGTTGTTTCTGCACACGAAAATCGCCGAGCACACCAAAAAACGTAAAACCTTTTAGACGGTCAACAATAAATTAACCATTCGATATGGCCACCAACGCCGAGATGCATCGCGGATAAGTGTATCATCACAAAAACGATTTTATTAAATCTAATCGTACGTTTATGAAAACGGCTGTAACAATATTATTATTAACCGAAGCCGGTCCTTGCCACCTAGACAACACTACGTGATATCTGCCGGTCTTGGGCTTCGTCTATCCAACTCCCAAGCACTGGCAGCGAAGAAGAAATGGCCGATCAGTACAAAAAAATAAAAAACTAGGACTCGAGATCAACATTACTAAAACCAAACTGATGATCATCGACAGGAGTGATCGGCTATCCAGATTTGTTCATTTTCCGGATCTTGAGAAGGTTGAAGAATTTCTATATTTCAGATCACTACTTACGAGTAACGGAAATTGTGAGCCGGAGATAAGAAGACGAATAGAGATGGCTAAAAATGCGACGTCAGAGCTATCAATGTGGTGCTGGCAACGTCTGCTGAGAATACCATGGACCGATAAACGCACAAACGTGCCTGTCCTAAAAGAAGTAGGAAACTACAAAGAAAACTGGCTTTCGACCATATGTCTTAAAAAGGGTCTCGCCAGAAGAAACGATAGCCTAGAGAAGCTCGTCGTGTTTGGAAACGTACAAGGACGCAGGGGAAGGAGCAGGGCGCCCACCCGCTAGAGCGACCAAGTGAAGACTGTCACAGGCTCCACCGTAGTAGCTGCGATACGGGATGCAGAATCAAGAATTCTTAGAAAAAGAACGGTCACGATCCTCAGACATGAGGGTGTTGACTAAAGAAGAAGATGGGGTACTAGTAGCACACACGTTACCGGATCGGCATGGACAACGGTCTCTATCGGAATCTACAGAATCATGATTACACCGAATCGTAACAGAGGCCACATCTGATACCGATATGCGACAAAACCGTATAATAATAATATATATTTATTTGTTTCTGAAGTTTTAAAAAACATCATTTGAGCGAGAAGCTATAAATAACATATGGTGATTATTCCACTCTTCTTCCGGAAGCAAGGGGCTCGCAGTTGCAGCGTGAACACACTCCTGTGTTTCTTTGCTATGACAATTCTAAAGACTCTTCTCTCGTCCTTTCCATGGAAAATCACATCGACGACGTATCGTATTTATCATTACTAACAGACAAGCAAACCACAACAACCGCCGACGTTCTGGCTGCAGACTCTGCCTCAGTATCTCCGACTTCAGACCGCAGACAGAAAACAGGCCCCCATCCGGCCTCTCAGTGGGGATCAATGGAAGAGCACCTATCTGCTGATACTCTTGGCACTAGACTGCCACGAGTGCCGTCGCTGCCAGAGATCCCCACGCATTCCTGCGTCTTTCTTTATTAATGTGTTTATTCATGACGCTGTCTATAATTATTGTTTTAAGAAATGTGTCGACGTGTCAATATAAGTGTTTACATTTCCATCGCCGGCAAGAGTAAAGGCTCGCCATGGTCTGAGTCACGGATCCCTCTCATATAACCATGTATATTTAACCATTACGAATTAAATCTATTTTGGTAACAGGAACGGAGTATCGACTCCATAAAATTAATAGTAATATTTACATTTTGTCCGATAAGCTTTTGACATGTCATCTCTCGGTATACAAAGATGGATTCTGTTAACTCTTTCAGTATCACGTACATGATCGAACTTTAACTTGTCGTTACATGTAAACTAGAGAAAGTTAAGTGATAATGATATTTTTTCCAAAATATTATAAAAAAAAATAGTGTAAATAAATAAATGTCCTGCGTTAATTTTAGCTGAATCTTCAAATCTTGTCATTTTTTTGAAAATAGTGATAAAATTATGTAATTCAATTGTTCCCGAGTATTTACTGCATAAAATACATTCATCTTTTATTTATAAATGCAGAATAATTTAGAGTAAAAAAATAATGACAAAATTAACGCTCAAGAAAGATTTCCCAGTCCCGGCGAATGGCGTGTGGAAACGCGAGCATCTGGTTGTGAATCGGCGAGTCTCGGCCAGCTGTCGTGATCTGCTTGAGCAATTCGATCATCTATTCGATTTATTATTACGAAAATAGAGGGAATTGAGCTTAATTTTTTAATTGACATGGAAGAACATATCCTAATTCACACGTTTGCATAGATCTCGTATAGGAAAATGGTATAATATAGCGGTAATACGGTGTATACAAATCACGCCGCCAAAAAATTAATTTGATAAGAAACAATGTGGTGCGATTCGTTCTCAGTTACCATCGAAACGGTATGAAACGATATGAAATACGTCCGATTCACTTTGATTTTAATAAAAATTTACAATCGATCCAATATAGTAGAATGTTTATAATCTGTCAGTTTTATTATGAAATATCGGGGCAAAAATAAATGGCATCGTCGGGGAATCCATCGCGACGAATTATAATATGATTTAAATCATAACTGCGGAACAATAACATAATCGCGAATTTAAAAACAATCCGCATAAAGCACCGAAACAAGGCAATCTTGTTTTGTTGTGATTGGCGGACGTCACAGACAAATGAACGTCGAAAAAGTGACAGCCGGAGCGGTCCTAAGCGATCGGGAGACGGGCACCTGGGGATGGTGACGCATTTGGTGCGCGGGTCCCGGCTGGAGACGGCCCGCTCGAGCTCGTCGAGGGCGGTGGAGCGCTTGAGCTTCTTGACGAGCGAGCGGACGGCCTTGTCGCCCCAGCGCTCCTCGGCGCCGCCGCCGCCCTCCTGCTTGTAGCCCAGCAGCCGCTTCACGGCCGGCGGCGTGAAGGGCAGCATGGCGCACGCCTGCCAACTGTCGACACGGCCACAACACCGCCACAACACCGCGATATCGACCCGGCTGCCACCGGATTTTTTTTGCAGAACAAAATATCAAAATAATTTCACTTAAAGCAAAAACGACTCGATTCTATAAACCGACGCAATATATTCCAGTTAGAATCCAACAAAAATATTCCATTATGTAAATAAAAAAAAAATTGCGTCCCCCACCCCCTCTTTTGCGTGTATTCATATTTAACTCGTTATGATCCGGGCGAATATTTAGAAAACCTTCTACGAGGGTCCGCTCATTTTTGCAAAATAACGGTAAAAATGATGAGGCTTTGTATATTAAAAATAACTCCCAACCTTTCAATCGATTTATTTGAAAATTGGAACGTGGTTTTTTTACAGTTGTCTATGGCTTTATTGATCAGATCAGTATTGCCAAAGCTGTGGTGAGTGCTGTATTTAATATATATGAAACGGAAAGAAATGTCATTTTTTCCGGTGCGTCACCTTAAAAGCTTTTTTGTCACCGGTTGCCGTTGAGTTAGCACGTCGTATTTGGTATCATTTCGAAGCTCTATTTTTACTCTTGCAATTTTTACACTTTTTTTATTTTCTTTGCCATAGTACAGAGGTCGGCAAAGTGCGGTTTCGAAGCCACTTCTTGGCTCCCTAAGTGCAGAAATCAAAGCATTTCTTTTTGAGAATGGTGTTCACTATCCAAAACTAACAGACGATCAGTGGATCCAAAATTTTTATTTCATGGTAGACGTTACGTCTCATCTAAATCGGCTTAATCATAAACTACAATGCAAACGAAACACATTGTTTTCGATGTTAGAAGAAGCCATTTCATTCGAAAACAAAATATCCCTTTTTGCTCAAGATTTTGAAAGGGAAACATTGTTTCACTTTCCGTGCCTGCTAAAGCATCCCCAAGAAAATAATTCATCTATTGACAATCAATTGGAGAAGAACAAATGGGAGCTTAGTTCACAACACAAGTGGTCTGCTGTGAAAAACCTGGAGAAGGAAGACATGATCATCTTCAACGCCTGGAATAATATAAATACTCCTGACTCTTATGAGCAATTGAAAAAACTCCCTTTTCGGGTCTACATATTCATGCGAACAATCGTTTTCAAGCATTAACTTTATCAAGAGTAAACTGAGAAGTGGTCTTATTGATGAGAACCTGGAAACGTGTCTAAAATTAAGAATAACAACATACAAACCTGACTTACTTAAACTTTCCAAGGAGATGCAAGGACATTGTTCGCATTAAGTGTTTGTCAGTCATAGCCATTATTCAGTCAGACATAGTCAGTCAAGTTATGCAGCAAAACTCACCCAGGACAAAATTAGAGAACTAGATTTGGAACTTCTGCACATCCACCGTATTCACTTGATATAGCACCTATCGACTATAATTTATTTAAATCAATGGAACATTCACTTCGTGATAAAAAAATTGCAAATGTTGAACAGGTGAAAAATCACCTGGATTCATATTTTAACAGTAAACCGCTAGAGTTTTACGAAAATGGAATTAAAAAGTTGCCTATGTTATGGAGGTAGATCAGAGACAATCAGGGAAATCATATAACAGAGTAATATTATGTGGGTTTTAATGACATTTCTTTCTGTTTTTACCTAATATATATTAACTTTCACAATCGCTCTGGAGATCCGAAAGATGATTTGCATAGTTCTCAAATGTATCTTCTCTGTCATTTGTTTTGGGGGTGGAAATTTTATTGATAAGAAAACGTAAAACAATTTTCGCGAGAATAAAATTGACTAGACTTTAGATAACTTCGAACATGCGCAATCCGATGCGACTAAGCAAGAACTGACGCTTTTTAAAATCTTTCAAAAAAGTTCAACAATAGCCTCAAACGTCAGCCAATGAAAACCTTGTAAAGTAATTGATTTGTTGACGTATTGGTTGCAGTAGTATTTATTGTATAGGTGTATATAAAAAAAGGGTTCCGATTCATGCGCCACTGTTTACTAACTTGCTTGGATGATTTATGATGAAAGTATCGCCAAATATTTTTACTTGTTCTTTCGTTAGGTGAGAGGGAAGACAAATCGTGTAAGCGTAAGTAAGACAAACATTTCCCATTTCAATCTCAAATATAATTTATGTCGCCATATGTATGAGATATGTGGAAAAATACGATTTCTGTTCATTTTTTAATCTTCAGCTTCAAACCATGGACATAATTTTTTTTAAATGTTTTTTTCAATAATATTTAAAAACACATATGGTGTGTTAGTGGCCATGTTTTTTTAGCCAAATGAATATTTGGTTTAAGGTTTATACGGCATCAAACAAGAGTTATTGATGGGCAGTAGTAATATTACATAGTTGAAGCGAGAAGCGTAGAGATTGCCCTCTACGACATATATCTTTAAGGAAAGATATCAAATGGTAATAAAGCATAATACATAGTAAAAATAGGAATCGATATCATTGTGCAAGATGTAAAGTTAAACATAATATTATAAGCTTGTATAGAGTAAAATTATTTGAAAACTTGAGACGGTTAGTGGGTATAGGAGTGGAGGTTTCCTGTAGGGCCCATCCTACGGTATGACTAAGGATATAGCTCACCTTGAAGGGCCACCATGGCAACAACCATTACCTATAATCTCCGGTGATTATATATCAACCCAGCCTAGGTAGGCAAGAGGATGTAGTCAGGGGATGAGATTCTCGCTCCGACTTGGCTAGCGAAGACCTTAAAGCAGTGCTTCCCAAATTATGGGCCGCGGCCCTCAGGGGGTCGCAGGATTTCTCGCGGGGGCCGCGAAAATATTCAGTACAAAGTAAAAATATTCATTTATGAATATTTTTCCACATGCATATTTAAGGAATGTTTTATTTAAGGAAAATTTAAGGAAAACATATTTATATACACCGAGAAGATAATGTAAGCGCATGCGCTTTTCTGTCGGGAACTTTCAACAACGACAAAAGGAATAAATTAATCCATTTAAAAAAAATATTCAAGATATTAATGAAGAATTCATCAATATCTCGACTTGAAATGGTTGGAATAATAAAATAAGAATAAATAAGAAAAAAATAAGAATAAAAAAGAAAAAATAAGAATAAATAGTAATAAAATGAGAATAAATAAGAATAAAGAGTAATAAAATGAGAATAAATAAGAACAAAATAAGAATAAATAATAATAAAATGAGAATAAATAAGAAAAAATAAGAATAAAAAAGAAAAAATAAGAATAAATAATAATAAAATAAGAAAAAATAAAAACAATTAAGAATAAATAATAATAAAATCAGAATAAATAATAATAAAATGAGAATAAATAAAGAAAAAAATAATGACAAATAAGAATAAATTAGAAACAAGATTATTTAGCATTTAGATGACAGTAGCTCTCCGACAGTATACGGCGCCTGTGCGCAGAACTTCAATTATCGCCCCTGTACGATTGTTGACAATCATTTATATATTATTTATTGACGATTTTAAGAAATATAATTCATTTTAATATATTATTACTTGGCGCCCCTAATTTTTCGGCGCCTGTGTGCGCCGCACAATCTGGCCATATGGACGCCTGTTAGTGCTTCAAGGGTCATTTGGAGGCCGTCACTAATTTTCAAGGTGTCTTCATTAACTAAAGTATTAATTCTGTTCTGTATTCTAAATTTTTGATAATTGTTTAAAATTATACCTTTTGCAGGTGTTTTACATATTTTTATTAATTATATCACAACATTTTATGACAATTCACAAATCTACTTAACTCAAATTCTTTTAGAATACACTTCTGTAATCTCGGATATCTGGAAAACCAATGTGTTGCAGCTATAAATATACATATTTTTATCTATAAAAATATCTGTGAGCAGTTATAACATTTCAAACATATAACGAATCTCATTAAATACTTCTTAATTATATTTAAAGCATTAATTTTTACATTGTGATCAAATTATTATAATGAAATCAATTTGGAAGTACGAAGAAGAACCATGCTGACAAACCGGTGCTACTTTGGACTTCAAAAGCATCTACGGTCGCGATTCCTCTCAAAGAAAACTAAAGTCAAGCTAGCAACAAGGAGTTGTTTTGACTATTCAAGGATATACCGGTCACATGTCAATGAATTTTGAACATTAGTCCAAATATAAATTAGACGATTGACCAATTTTTATTTTGATTTCAGATTAGATAAATCAAAAATGTATAATTTTTAATACGTGTTATCTTTGAATCTTATCTGATTCGTAGATATCGAGCACTCCTTATAGTGGAACATTCCAACGGAGTCCAATAGATAAGATGACGAATCAATTATTAAAAGTTTTTAAATACGTAATTCTGTTTTGTACGATATTGAATCGCGGAATGTCGATTATTTGGTTTAAATTTAACCACGGTTTCGTTGATTAGATAAGACGTCGGAATGAGCGTTTATGAAAATGGCGAAGAGAATAAAAAAATCTGATATGGCAATAGTTCCGCATTATTGTTTAATAGATAACGTGTAATATCTGTTATTTGATTTAAATGCGAATAAGAAATGCTGAAGACTAATCCAAAAAAGTTTATATTCACTTTTATTCTAATCTTTGAGGAAACATTAATCCTTTTACGATTTTCGGAATTGATTGTTTTATGCCGTGACAAGAATCTTTTATTTTCTATCGTACAATGATAGCTTATCTCTCGAGTTGATATAACACTTTCTTACAACGGTCGGGATTGAATAAAAATTCAATTGTTATACGCTCGTTCCAAAGTCATCACAAATGGTGTTGACAATTTTGAATTAATCCAGTCGCGATCAAAAGATATCGCCAATCGTATCTGTCGGAAACAAAAGGGTGATTGAAATGTTAACGTGTTTAATGATTCAATACTGAAAATAAATATGGTGTTTGGCATGTGCTTCGGCGCAGACGACGAGGATAAGAAAGCGTCTGAAAAAATCGACAAACAAATACAAACCTGGTACAAGGAACATAAATATGTAAGTCGCAATACACATTTTCATAATTCTAGTCGTCGTAAATTCACATTCGTATTGTGTTTTAAGGCCGTTAAAGTATTATTACTCGGCGCTGGAGAAGCCGGAAAAACAACGGTCCTCAAACAAATGAAGATATTGCATATCCAAGGATTTACCGACGAGTAACTATCTCATTTTTATTATACAAATCTGTTACGTTTATATTTTAACTATCGTTATATCGTAGCGAGCGGCTCGAACGTGCTGTGCAGATCAAAAAGAATGTCCACGAAGCAGCCGGCGAGCTCTCCCGACAGTTGAAGCCGTTGGGGCTTGAACCGGAGCCGGCTGCACGCGAAGCCGCTGATGCGATAATCGAAATGGGCACGACGCCACCGCCTTTCACACAGGTAAATATATATTAAAAAGAATCAAAAAACACTTAAATCTTTATCTTTTCTCCGTTGATAGTGTTAATTTGTGATTGATAATTGACAATAAAAGGTAATTGATCATCGGCACGTCGGCACTTAATTGATACAATTGTCATTAAATGATTAATGGCTCATAACAGTATAATGCAAATCAAATCATATTGCAGTAATCAATGTCTTTACCGCCAGAAACCGCATCATTATTATTTATGTCTTGTTTTTAATTCTTATCTACATTTAATCCAAGTCTAAATTGCGGAAATCGTTGATAAAAAATCAATCATGAAGATCGTGAACGTAATTGTAACATAACATAGTGTAATAAATCATTTATGAACGATCCGTTACAGTGGAGGACCCTGGTCTTACACAGCAACGTCGCTCCATCTTCCGTTCAGTCCCAATGATGAAGTGTCTCGCATTACACAGTCAAGTCACCTCGGATTTCATTTCCTACAGAGAGGCGGACACACCATTCCATCGAGTTCAGCTCCAAATGTCCTTCTCCGAATGCTTCTCTCCAGGATATCCAACTGTTGCTCATCTAGCTTAGTCAGGACTGGTGTTTTAGAGTTTTACTTTGGCTTTCCTTCCTACTTATATGAGGATGGGATTGATGAAGGTCTTGTAGAGCTTAACTTTAGTCCTCCTTGGCATGAATCATGACCGTAGAAACTTTTGTAGTACCTGTTTCCCAGCGTGGTTCTTTTTGGGACTTCCAAATTGGTTTCGTCACTCGTTTTGCTTTCTTAGAGCTCAACATTCAGACCCATATCTCAGGATGGACCTGATAGGGGTCTTATAGAGCTTGTCTCTGATCGTTTTTTAGAGAAGTCTCGTCCTTTAAGCCCCCGTTTGCCAGCATGGCAGATTTTTCACCAATACTCTCTCCTATTTTGCTTCTTTATTCCCACAATAACGAATTCCTTTATAAAATAATGGTTTATATCATTATCAGTTTGCCAGCCACGAGACACTCCGAATGTTTGGGCCTTACCAGCAGTGGCGGATTTAGCACTTGTGTGCATTGTACAAGCATGTTTTTTACTCGTTTGTGCATCCCTGATTTAATCTCAATGTTTTAAGTTTTATTACATTAAGAAAAAATTCAGGACCCCCCGAGGGGCCCTTATATTTAAAGGGCCTTATATTGTTATGCCTTATGAGAGCTACGCGGTTTAATCCATAGATCACTATCTGTGGAACGGGGCACACGATTCGAAATATGACCGCTAGGACTGCCACCCACAAAATATATCATAGCTCACTCGCTGACCTTTTGCGCCTTACCAGCTTATAGGTTTTTTCTTGGTATGGGGTTCTTTATTAAAAGTTACCCTCTCTTTGCTATTGCTGGTATCGGTTTTTACCTTTTCTCACTATGTCCATACAAATGGGAGAGGGTTTGTCTCAGAATTTGCTTTCCTCTTCACTAGGGGTTCCAGCGTAATTAGTCACAACCCCAACACGCACAATCTTACGCATACACGCACAATCTTACGCATATACACACAATCTTGTTGTGTAATAGCAATCCTCTCATCATGCCAAGAACCTTTCTAAAAGTGAGGTCCCCTTAGTAATGAAGAAGAGGGAGCAAAAGTATCAAAGTTAGGGTGATTATCGATCTTTATTTGAGGGTTTTCCTTCCCATGGCTTTGTGGTAAGAAATTCGATATAGTTCTAAATTTGGTTTAAATATCATTATATTATTATAGGAATATTTCGACATGGTCGTAACATTGTGGGCAGATCCAGCCGTCAAAGAATGCCTAAGAAGATCAAACGAATACCAACTGATTGATAGTGCAGAATAGTAAGACTAAATATATACCGACGTAATAAATGCATAACGATTATAAAATTGCATATATTTTTTTTAGTTTTTTAAATCGGCTCGATTCTGTGCGTCAACCGGATTACATTCCGGAGGATAAAGATATATTACAGTGCAGACAAAAGACAACCGGGATACAGAAGATACGTTTCAACGTTAAGGTATTATCTAGAGCTTTTTAACCTTTTTCCTACATAGACCCCTTTTAACTAAATAATTTTCTTGATAGACCCCTTACATTTTCTTTCTCCAATCTACATCAGTGATGCACATACCGCGAACAATTTTTTTGCGGCCCAAAAATCTTCGATATTTTCCCACTGCTAATGATGCACCGTAATAGGAATTTAAAATTAAAATAAAAATAAAAAAAATTATCATAGAACCCCGATAAACTATAGACCCTTTTCAAACTTCCATAGACCCCCAGAGGGTCCACCTTAAAAATCCCTGGTATAATCTTTAATACATTTAAATAATAAATTTGTTCAGATTCCGAGTTCGATGCAAGGTGGCAATCAGGACTTTTGGCTGTTTGATGTCGGCGGACAGAGGGGCGAGAGGAAAAAATGGATACAGGTATTGTTTTATAGATAATTATTATTTCTTATCATGATAAAATCTACGATAAGCTGATAAAGACGAGTCGAAAATATATGAATGATAACAAATAACGTTTTATTATATTATTATTTAAATAAAGGTATTTGAAGGAATTCACGCCGTATGGTTTCTGGTGGCGTCGAGCGATTTCGATCAAACGTTAAGAGAAGACCAGTCGCATAATCGATTGCTGGAATCGGTTACATTGTTCGAAGACGTATGGAAAAGCAGGCAGGTGGTTATGATTACTTGGTTATCAAGACTATGACGATTCATTATATAGAACTAATCTAATATTGCCATTACTTAAATAAAGATAGATAATAGTTAACAAATAAATCATTTTTACAGGTTTCTAGTGGAGGCTGGATTAATTGTGTTTTTAAATAAACAAGATATATTGGAAAAGAAAATAAGGGAAGGTCGAAGTATTGCAAAATATTTTCCTGAATACATCAGGTATAAAACGACGGAGAGAAATCTACCGGCTGATGAATACCAATGCACCAGAATGTTTATAAAAAATCTATTAGTGGTATATAAATGAATATATAATTATTGATCGAAATGCATCTGAAATATATTTTTTTTAAATACAGCAAGTGACGCAGAAACGATCTCAGTCAGGACGAGTGACGGGAAGGAATCAAGAGGCCTTTCGCTTGGAGAACAGTCGTCCTCGCGAATGTTACTATCACTTTACCGTAGCGACCAATACGGATAATATCAGAACGGTTTTTAACGACGTCCATCATTTAATATTAACGAAAACGCTGAAGGATTTGGGCATGATGTAAACTTGACGAAACAAATTAGTGAAATAATTACATTCAATAAATGTATTTCTATAATTTTTATAAAACAAAACAAAATTAGATTTGTACTTGAATAAAAAATAAAATATTCTCAGTGACAATAAAAATTAGATATGCAAACCTGTACACATTTGTTCATATTATAAAATTTACGTAGATTTAAACATACATATTTGTATTTATCAATTGAAAATTTAAACAAAACAATTATACGAAATACTAACAATAGATATTTCTAAGAATGTTGGGTTAAGTCTTTTGTTTGAAATATTTTTCCTCAATGCGATTAGTTAAGTTTACTAATGGAGTATATTTACAAACGACATCGGCTAGCAAATTTCCTGGAAGAGTGGTCGTCATTATTGCGAATATATGACCAAAAACTAAAGCATCTAATTCGGTGGGCCTAAAGAAAAAAAAATGTGTTAACAACATTATTAAAAAAATAATTACTGATTTAAATATAATATTATACTGACTCGGATCCGAAAAAGTATGCTTTATTATCTCCGAGTCGTTCGCATAATGCATAACAACATTTATCAACCTGAAAAATAATAAAAAATGCTTTACAAATTTTAATCAAAAAATATTCCCAATTAACGGTGTGTACCTCATTCAAAACTTCTTCTACCGTCTTCTGGTACCAATCGTACATTTTAAGTTGCTTGATTATTTTCGACCGTTTGTTCCAATTTTGATAAATCGACAGCGGCCACGGAAAAACGGAACCGTTCCTAATAGACGTAACCTCGTTATACGTTTGCTCGTGCACCCAACAAATGTATAACTGGAAAATAATAAAAATTGAATATACATAACAGTGACGGATTTAGCACTTGAGGCCCCAGGCGTAATTTAATTTTGAGGCCCCATCAAAATATTTTCACTACACCCTATAATACGGATTCTAAGCACACATTTTACTAAATTTACGATATTTTTAATACATAATTAATTTCACATCAATTTATGTAAAAAAAAAAAAAAAAAAAAAAAAAAGGTTTTTAATTTTTTTGCTTCATTTATTAGCTTTTCGATGATCGATATTAGCGATCTCGATGTTATAAATATTTATTACTTCTATAAAAATACAGAGGGCCCCAGAGGAAAGGCTGTATGCTGAGCGCCCCGATGCCTTGCATCATTTTGTCTGAATCCATAGATCATGGTATACGGAACAGCTAGTGCATATGGTTCGAAATATTGTCAATTTAATTTAGGGAGTACAGTTAACCCCCCACTAACACTAAAATCGGGACCGTGTAAGTTGGGATAGTGTTATTGGGGGTAAAGCCTGGCACGTGTCGAATACACAAACGCTAGCCAACGTTTGACTGTATGCACCGCACAGACGGCCGCCCGGCTGTGTGTGTTCAGCTGAACCCGTGTCAAATAAATAGTCGGCCTTGTATGTATTCGTCGCAATGCAACGGCATAAATGCGACGGCGTGAATGCGACCGTTCAAGTCGGCGAATATTTCAACTCAGCGTGTAATTCGGGATAGTGTAATTGGGGGGTCCACTGTACTGCTAAATTATTAATTATTTTTGTTATGAAAAAAAAATTTGAGGCCCCCCGAATTAATGAGGCCCCAGGCGAACGCCTTATACACCTAAGGGGTAGTCCGCCACTGATACATAATATAAAACGAGATAAAAAATATATATGCATACCTCGGCATTGTATAAGACGCTATTGATAGTGCTGATGTACGCTCGCATGTCGGCTATTTCAGACGGATCTAAAATCGGAATGGTCGGCGTAATTCCCCTCTTTTCACAGTGTTGCACGATAGGTTCCAATTCGGCAACGAGAAAATTTCCGCACTTTAAAAACGGCACTCTCCCCGTCGGAGACATCCACTCTGCGTTTGATCTCATTTCGACGGAATATTTCAAGCCACAAATCTATATTCAATAACAGATACAATTGAAATATTTAATCATAAAGATCCTATCGTAAATACGAATTACCTTAAGATATGTTCTGACAGCGAGACAATTCACATGATCGGCAAGTGTTATTTGCTCCATTTCATACGGAGTGAAGAGTTGTGCATCTTCGGGCCACGGTTGCATACCTAAATCACATTTATCAATCTAGTTTATAATTTATTCAACTCCGCAAAGTTTACAATTATTTAAATAATAGCGCAAATTTGATCAACATATTTCTACGTAATAAATATATCTGATGGCTGTATGTTATTTTATTAGAATAACGATGGAATTAAAATACATTCTATGACGGTGAATATAATAAAAGCATTCAATAATAGAATGATGTAAACTAGTGAAAGTTAGGAAATGAGCAGTAGCTCACCTGCGAGCTCCACCAGAGTCTCCGTGAGAGAGGGCGCCATGGTGTCACCACCAGCTGATCACCAGCTGCCAAGAGCCCGGTGACTGACAGCCTCCGACGACGGTCTAAATAACCAAATCGCCGTCCATCTATTATCCAACATCAGTGCTGCCACTTAAAACTAAAAAAATATTTCTATTGAATTTTTGTTGTTTTAAATCTAATTATTGGTTTTATTCCATTTACTCAAGGAGTATTATTATGCTAAATATTATAATTATATATATACATTACATACATTATAAATAACGGATTTTTTTAAGCATGTTTTTTTCTGATCATTTGATCTTTTAGATACTGATAAGATATCAACGCTTGAAAGCAATGTTGCTGTATCTCGAAAAAATACGATACGGTAAATAATATAGCGCGTTAACTAAATGTACGATAAATATTGTAAATAGATCTAAATTATGTATAGGAATCATTAAAATTTTAAATCATTTTTTTGCTTTTTGATTGCTTTCCAGCATCGATATAAGTTTAAATATTACGATAATTAAATGATCTGTTTTTTATTAACTTAATTAACAATGATACTTCTATCAGATATGGCCATAAACTGTGCTTTTATTGCACAATTTGATTAATAAAATGGCTACCAACTTGATAATCATTTATTCTTAAATATGATGAATAGTTTTCTGCTTTCCAGTGCTTGGTGTATATAATAAAAATTAAATTTCTAGTAATAGTAAAGTAATAGGAATTTAAAAACTTGATAGACCCATTTCAAACTTCCATAGACCCCCCAAGGGGTCCACCTGGACTCACCTAACTTATCTGAACCACACAGAATCTTAAGTATGTCTATCTAGAAGCATTAAAATGAAAGGTAGAGGATTAAGTAAATATAATGCTGAATTAAAAAAATGTTTATTTTCATATCTAACATAACATGCATTGAAATAAAATAAAAATAACCATTTAATAACTATTGTTAATAAAATTAATCGTTTATAATTTTTTTTAGTGTACCGCAGTTTTATTTAAATCAACGCTAAAATAGTATTCAAGCTTTTAACAACAATTTAAAAATATATATGCAAAGAAACATCGTCAATCAGTATCAAAGAAGTATCGTACATATCTCGAATATTTTACATCACATTTCATTGAACACGCATATCGCTGGACGTTTATCGGTAACGGACATGTTACAAGAAATGCATAAATATAAAACAAAAAAAAAAAGAAGTGACTTTTTAATTCATAACTGAGAAAAAAAAATAATACAAACAGATTTAATAATTAAAAAATATGCATACATGGTTTAGTTATCTGCGAAAATTCTGTCCGCACGTGTGCATACCCAACTCATTTATCGCTTAAAATTAGTATATGAATAGATTGCCTTATTTTGATCATAAATATATTCAAAATAAAAACAATACGTAATTAATTGCAATTGATTTTTATTATTTTTATTAAGGACAGGATTTTCGCAGTAGAGACAATCGTATATTACATATTTATATTAGTATTTTACACAAATTTTGAAACATATTCCTTTTGTATAATTTAATTATATTAAAAATAACACTAGTTCGCTAATGATTTTTTTAATAAAAAAATATTCGCTAACGATGCTTAAAAAAGTTTCTATTTTATAGATTGCAATTATCGGAATTAAGATAAATGTGTAATATTATTTAATGTTACGTTATTTTAATATTTTTTTTTATTCATTTTTCATTTATATTTTCTTTCACACCGACTTTACATTCCTTTAACTATCCTTATAATTTTATATAATGAATAATATATTTACATGTTTTTATAAAAATAATCAATACACACTATGATAAAAAATAGTTTCACAATAAGGAAAAATATGTCAATTTTTTTTTACAACAAAACTCGGACAGAGAACGACCGAGAGACGTTATTTTATTTTTTCTAAGGATTTCTCATCGAGGATCATTAACAAATCATCCGCAATGTACGCATTGTATGAACGACGAATCCGTCGATTTTATTCAGAATTATCCGTGAAGCCAATCGGAGATACGTCTGAAGGATCCGAGCCTGAAAATTGGATATATAAGAATCGAAGCATGTATTTCTTATTTATTACGTAATTCCTTCGGCCTACAGAAATTTGCATCATCAAACAAAACAGTACTAACTGCAAACACCTAGTCTTTCACAACATTAAAATATTTTCGTTATATTAAAATACACCAAATACTTAACGTATAAGATAATCGTAACACAATATTATTTATGATTGGATCTAGTATGATCGGAATAGCATTTTATAAGATAATAACAATAAAAAAAGGCATGACTCCGTAAACAGGCAGTGTCAATCAATATATTACGTGCAAATACGACGCCATCATTAAATTTTATCAACGGTAGGAATTAAAAATATATATATTCGATAGATGTAATAAAATATAAAATCAAAAAAAAAATTAAATTAAACCCGGCTCATTTATAAAAATCGTAAACGGCGTGCATACAAATCTCTCTAGCTCACGGGAATGTGATAATAATTTCGAGAGCCAACGAAAATATCCTTCCGGCCTAAACGCATATGTATGTATGTATATGTCTGTTGGGGATATATACGACGATTCGATATATTCGAGCCGGGACGATTATAAACACCGATATAAAACAATAAAACTAGACAATCTTGCTAATCAGTAACCGTGTATGTAAAATTTTAGCTGTTTGAGATCAATAATTGAGAACAATATACGACGATATATAAAAAATAAAAAGTCGTGATTGTCATCAGGAAGCGCGCATATACAAATGTTCAACTCTCAATATTTTTTTCTTCTCGAAATACTGATCGGTTTTACGGCTAAATATATATACACACATACATACAATGATTTCATTATTAGTAAAACAATCGTTAAAAATTAAATATCACGGAACTAAATAGAAGATCACGCCAAATAGCTGTAAGTATCCTTTTGCCCCTCGGTCCTTTCCAAATACTCCTTTTCTATGAGGATATCTATACACTTCTGCAAATAAAACGATAAAAACGACACGTAAATAAATGATATCGATTCGCTCAATCCTCCGGAATACAATATTACCTTTATGACTTGAACTCTAGGCTTAAATCTCGACGATAATTGATTCAGTACTTCGGCCACGAGCTGTTGATGCTTCAATACCTTTCTCGTTTTCATTATTCTGACAATGGCGGCCTAAAAAACACGACAATATTATATTTTTCCCAAATATTAAGCCAACGACTGTGCGTTCGGCGATACACACCTGTATTAGCATTTTTCTATCTTCTTCTATGTGCTTGTGAGTAGCCTCTTGTTCCACTTTCATTTCGGTTTTCAAAGGAATGTTTATATTCACACGTAATTTTTTGCTAAAGAAACAATATAATCAATAAACATTTTAAATCTATATATATTAATTGCGGTTGTAACACTAACTTTTTGTATCCGGTGAAAATTTCCACGACCGATGAATCGGTGAGTTCGTTTTCATCGTCTTGGCAGATAAGTAATTTAGCCTTGAGTAATATTTGTAACACCTAAAATGGAATACAAATTTATTTATTAACCCTTTGAAGTCCAGTGTCCACACGTATTGGACATCATTTTTTTACTGGCAGGTCCAGTGTCCACAACGTGTGGACATTTTTTACAAGTACTTTTAAAAATATTCTATGGCGATTTTAGTATTTTTTTTTAAAACTGTGAAAAGGAATTAAAAGTTTTTTGAAGGAATAATATTGCTACTGAATAGACCAGGGTGGGTTGGTTGGATTCCTTGTAGGTATAAAATCACAATTTCAAACAATAGTCTTTGGAGAACTGTGGCACCGTGAACATATTTGTGAAGTTATCTGACATTTGTTCTTTTTATGTGTTCTTGTTCTTTTAATATTTTCTCGAAAACGATTTTTCCAAATTTTTTGTGCTCTTCACCTGGAGTCAATAAAAGATCCTAGTAGGGATCTAAGGACACGGACAAAAAGAGTCAGTAATTTTCTAGACTACCTGAACCAAAGATTTTTGGAAAATTATATCCCTGATGAAAATCTTGCTATTGATGGAGTCGGCATTAGGATTTAAAGGGAGATAGGTTTGTGCATATAATCGGCGAAACCTACTAATTGGGGATTTAAGTTCGTCCTATCAAGATACATACAAGGTTCATATCCACATTTTGTACCATATTCGTGACATTACTACACAAGATCTTATCAGACTCGATTTGACGTTCACAAGCAGAATCGTTTTGCATTTATTTAACAGGTGACTCTGGAAATAAAAGGTTACCATATATTCACCGACAGATTTTACACTAATCCAAAACTTGCTGAGGAACTTTTAAAAAGAAATTGTTACCTTACCGGTACCATAATGGTAAATAAATAAGGTTTACCAAGGTATATAAAAAACCCAAAATTGGCTGTTGGACGAAAAGTAGCTTACCGAAAAAAAGATACACTTGTGTTAGCTTGGCGAGATAAAAGAAATTTAACGATGCTTAGTACAAAGCACCGTCGACATCATAGTTGTTGAGGAGAAGAGAGCCAGGAGAACCAAAGAGCCAGGAGAGCCAGAAGAATAAAAAAAAATATGGGAGGAGTAGGCACTGCTGATCAATTGTAGCGTCATATTGTTTCATGCGAAGTGGATTAAAATGGCGGAACTTTTTTTTGGGGGTTTGAAACCTGGATTGTTATTTCTTACATTTTATATAAAGAGAATGTGAGAAAAAAAAAAAAAGAGAGAAGGAAAAGAAAGGAATCCCGAGGATTGCATTAAATTTCGCCAAATGTTGGCTGATGCAGCTTGTCGGGGAATTTTCGTGAAGCCAAAAGACAGATACTGAAGTCGATCAATAACCAATGGCCGAACAACGATGGATTGAAATCCCCACTATATATATAATTCGACCAAGTACAAAAGATTGTATGGTGTGCTCGCATCGTGATATTCCAGGTAAAAGAAGACGAACATCATTATATTGTGATACTTGCGAGAAAAAGCCTGGCCTTCACCCTGGAGATTGTTTTAAAAAAATACCACACTTTGGGTAATTTTTGAAATTAATGTTTATAAATTAGTATTAAATATATATTAATACCATCATTTGTATTAAATACTTATTTTATTTATTTATTTTACCTAATTTCCTTAATTTTTACCATAAACATTTTTTTTCATAAATTCATTGAAAATGGCTTTTACCTGGTGCAACACTTTTTAAAAAAACCTCTGGACTGCAAAGGGTTAATGTGGGATGGTTAATTTTATGCATCAGTGTTGCCAGGGTGAAGCACGCAGGGACCGGTTGGCCAGAAAGGGATGTCTGCGGACCGAATAACGGTCTATACCAGAGTTTCCCAAAGTGTGAGCCAAGAAATATTCAATTAAACAATTCGGCAAATTTGTTGGAATTCCCAATTCTCAAAATTTTTGCGCTCGCTTTTCTCAAGAAAGTCAACAATTTTAAAAAAAACTCTCTTATTAAGGGAGCCGCGGAAAAATCTGATGTTTTAAGGGAGCCATAAACCGAAAAAGATTGGGAGCCTCTGGTCTATACCTTGAATTGTAATATTCAGTGTACGTTGGACTGAGCTTTGAGTCGGTCGGTCGTGAGTTATGACGTCCGCCCTTAATAAAACGAGATATTAACGAGAATAATGGGGTTTTAATATACACTCCGGCGCCCTTCCGATTCTAACCGCATTAATTTTACTACAATGGATGGATGGCATAACAGAAAATTCAAATCGCAACTCATCCATGTAACGATTCGTTAAAGATTCTAAAGATGCAAGGGGTATGAGTATCTCACTTAACTCCAGGTACTATCTTGGCTCAGTCCCAGTCGATTTACATTATCAAACTGATTTCACCTTAGGCGCATAAGCCTGGGGCCTCATTAATTCAGGGGGCCTCAAAGTTCAACTCTCAAAACAATTATTATTATTAATTTAGCAATATTCCCTAAATTGAATTCACAGAATCCACAGACAGTTCCGGAGACCATGATCCATGGATTCAGGTGCGTAGCTACCTCTAGGTAAAGCAATGCAAGGCATCGGGGCCCTTGGCGTACAGCCCTCCAGGGGACCTCTGAATTTTTCTAAGAATAATAATCATCAAGAAGCTAATAAAATAATAAAAAAAGAAGAAAAAGAAAAAACAATAAAAGTTTTTCTTTCTGTCTTTTTACATATATTGATGAGAAATCAATTATGTATCTAAAGCAGGGGTGAGCAACCTTTTTTTACAACGGGCCAGCTACAAATTTAAAAATGTTGAGCATTTAAGAATGCATGTAAGAAACATGATAATACAAAAATGAGTGGTGAACTCAAATTATCGCTTTATTAACAAAACAATCATATAAAAAAAAATCTGAAAACACTCATTAATATGATTAAGATTATCTAACCGATCGGTTACTGCGGCTCGAAACGGACCGCATCGTCCAAAGGGGGTCTATTTTTCATTATAGATTATAAAATCCAAGCATTTCAAATAAATGATCAATAAAAAATATAAAAATGGTTCTATTTTTTGTGTGTTACAACGGAACCATGTTGTTGGATATCGTGTTATAGGAGGGTTTACTGTATATTAAAATATTTGCTGAGATTTTTTCAACATCATCTTAAATTCTATGCTCTACTTTTTGCAAAAGATCTGTTATTTTCATATGTTAGTTTTTGGCTAATTGGAAAAAAACTGTGCAGTTCGATCTTCATTTAAAAGTGGTTTTAAGACATATTTTACGTTTTTTTGTATTAAAATTATTTTAATGATTCTGCTCTTTTAACCGATCCATCATAGTGGCTCTAAAGCAACCGCGTCATCCGAAGGGGGTCTATTTATAAGTGAAAATAGACCCCAAGCATTTCAAGTCAAGATATTGATGAAACCTCCATCAATATATTGACTTGTTTTTTAAAAATGGATTAATTTAAGAATAAAAATGGTTATTCGTGATACGCTTCATAGTTTGGTCGATATTTTGGATTTTTTAACTAATCAATATGACACGCGCACCTGATCATGTCCTGCCGCTAACGAGAAAAAACATCGCGCACGTGGCTACAGAAGTGAATATTGTTGTTTTTATTTTTTTCGCAATTGCGGACAATAAAGTCAATGATTATTTATAATATTTATTTTAGACTTTTATAAACAAATACAAATAGTTTGTAATCTGTAGGATTCATATAAAATGAATTATTCGAGAAAAATAAAAAAAACTAGTCCCAAATAGACCCCATCGGCACGGTTAGGTTAAAGCAATGCAAATTAAGTAGGAAAAACGCGGGCATAGAATGCAGATTATAGAGTGTAGTGGTGGGTAGTGAAATTATTTTGAGGGGGGGGGCCTCAAAATTAAATTGCGCCTGGGGCCTGTCGAGTGCTAAATGTGTTATCACTGATGATGATGTGTTATCAGTACATAACACATATATATTATATAAATGTGTTATGAACCGATGTTACTTATGAACCTAGACACTAGTTAATTATAATATTATTTCAGTTTCAGCTTTGAAATTCATATTATTTATTGATAAATATTCGGTGATTAAATTTATTAATTCCAACGCGCCAACTACCTACATACGTTTAATATTTAAATTTATAAACATCCGGTGGTAATGGTCGACTTAACGGTTAACTTACATTATCGTAATATTATGTATGTTACCTACAAGCCATGACACTGACATGGCGTATTAAGACCAGATCAAGAGTTTTAAATGGAGCTGGATTGGCTACACTCTGAGAGCAGCGTTGAACCATATTCTTACGCAAGTTCTAGATTCTACCTCCAGAGAAAAAAAAATACGTAAGGCAAATATCTCGTAAAAAGTATCGTATCCTCTCATTAAAAATTAACACTTCGATGCACGGTAGGTTTTTTTAGAATTAAAGACATGGGCACATCTAACAAAGAGCATGACTAGACTACTACTACTCTGCCACCGTAGTTACCGAAGATTTCATGGACGGATCATATGACAAACCACTGTACAGGGACCGAGGAGTTTTAAACATATAATCCGTTGCTTTCTAGAGCTAATAATAGGGTAAAAGAACCCGTTGCGAAACAATTTTAGCATTAAATAGCAGAAAAAACTATTTCATTTCATACCTGCATTAGAAAATCATCCTTAATTCCCGTGTGTTGTTGAAGCTGAGAAACGGTCCAAGATATATTATCGTTATATTGTAATAAAACAGCCATCTGGAATGTACTGGCTTGAAGAGTATATCTTAAAAATTAAAACGAGATTATTTTTCGCTCCATCACAGATTTAATCGACTCTTAGACATGATCAATGCACCTATTTTTAAAGCAATTTGTAACGAGCTCCCCCTTGCTCATATTATACAACCAATTGAGTTTTCTACCCGAGTGTTGACCCGAATAAAAAGTCGTGAAGCGTGACACGGACCTTTCCAGCTGAAAAATTACGATTGATCGATAAATACGCATTTACTCATCAATTTCAAGTGAATATAAATACTACCTCAGTCGGAAGCTGAAAAGCGAAAGACTGCTGGAAAGGCCAAGAACCGGACGACAGCACTTGAATGCTGAAATCGATATCTAACGGTTCGTTCGAAACGGACAAGTGAGTTCTGAACTGTTCGTTGAGATCCTTAGATACTCCGATATCCTGAATTGATAAACACAAATATTAATAATACATATATCGATTTGGAAACTAAATAAATACGCAATGATATATAACAAACCTGGAACATCCTTTGCAATTTGCTGGTGTATTCGAAACCGCAAGCTTGTTTTAATTTAGAAATCATGGAAGCCTGAAAATAATTGATGTTATTAAACATATTAATAATTTAAATTACTGTCAACCCTCCTATAACGAAGAAATTGCGTTATAGAAACGCATAGCAGGGACTGTCGAACTTGTTGTTGTCGAGCGAGCTCTATAGAAGGGTTTACTGCATAAATAATAAATATTTATTACCTCAGCATCATCGCTAGCGGACATGTGCTGTACGAGACGTTTGGCAAGCATTTTAGAATAGAATTTTTGGAACACGTCCTTATCTTCGATATATTTGAATACCACCATCTGAAATAATATAAGATTTGTAAATAAAATGAAACGGCACAATAGAATCAAATATAAATAAATATAATTACCACTTGATTGAGAGTATCTTCTAACTCGGCTTCTTCCGGATTTTTAGAAGATTTCTTCAATAACAAATCACAATATTTTGCTAACAATTCTGGCGATTTTGAAGACGAACTAGCTACACGAGTAACAGTGTTATCTAAAAATAGAATATTATAAATTAATAGAGATTCAATTTGATTTATTAGGTAGAGTCGTAAATAACTTCCGATTTTTAATCATACTTGCTGGGTTTGGACTAAAAATAATCATTAATGAAAGTTTTTCCATTCAAAAAATTCTGTAAGGAACAGTAAAGGTGATAGTCCGTAGGAGCAAGATCTGGGGAGTAGGGTGCATGTGGCAAAACAGACCAGTTGAGCTCCAGAATTTTTTCTTGAGTCACTTTTGCCGTATGGTCTGGCGTAGTCTCTCTGCCAACTCCCTTGTCGTTTGACGTGGATTGTATTCCAATATCGCGTTTAAAATGTCGTCATCGAAGTCGGAAGGGCACCCGCCCTCAGTTCATCTTTCAAAGACTCATCTCCGGAAAGAAATTTCACAAACCAATTTCTAACCTCCCGATCGGTTATCAGGCTTTCACCGTATACACTGCATATCATTTCGGCCGTCGCTCTAGCGCTAGTACCTACCTGTATCTACTGAATAGAATGAACTAGAATCTACCTGAATCGGAAGTTATTTATGACCTAATAATTTTAAATAGGAAATAAAACTCACTATTAATAAACTTTCCGCACGCTTTATCTAGAGACGCTACGAAACCTGAGTCGTTATTGAACGCCATCAATACCAGAGCATTGTATTTTTTGTGAACTTCCAATATTGTGGATACGTAAACTTTGGGATCGTTGTTGGCGCTGTCTCCGCATTTTTCTATGGCTTCGTGTCCTTGATTCGCTATATGTCCTTCTAATAAACTCCTCAACTCGACTAAGCTATTGATTCTTGCTACTAGTGAATACATACGACCTAAATCGTCATTTTTATCGTTGTTCAACAATTGCTAAAATACAAAATTAGAGTTTTAAATATAAAAAAAAGCATTATTATCAAGTCGCTATAATAATTTACCTGAAATTCTGTATGGAATATTTCTAAATGTTTCTCAATAAGAACTTTTTCGCATGTTTTGGCAAGTTTGTCGTTGGTAGTTTCGTGCAAATACACTTTGACCCTTTTATTTTCTTCGTTTAACCTATGTTCGGCCTATAATAATAATAAAAAAATTATCATCACTCTGATACACGACAAGATTGATCGTTGAGAGGAAAACACTAACCTTTTTCATGTATTCCGTAACAGGATTTTGCCTCAAAAACTCAGTGCTCTCCTTTGTATAAAAACGTTCGGTATCTTCTAGGAAAATCTGCTCAAACGAATCCTTATAGACGGTTAAATTTAATGCCCTAGAGCTCGGATCCTCTTCGTTCATACCGAGTTCAACATAGCAGTTGATTACCTGAATTAGCAACGAAAACATGTTAGCGTTAAAATGTTCCTACGATATAAACGAGATAATTTAATAATAAAATAATACCGACCCCCGATACGAGACGAGTGTTGATGGGCTCCCCGTTTCTCTCCCTCTCGATGAGTTTTAAAACGGCATTCGTCACTTGCTTATTGAGACATTTGAATAAATTATCCCTCCATGTCACTAACGCTAATTGATAAATTTCATATATTCCCTGCGAAACGAACAAATTTTCATAAAACGATACAACACGACGATTATCAGCTACGTTAATTTTGATATATCTTCACCTTACGACCTTCTTCGCACTCTCTTTTAACCCAATGTCTATTTAGATACGAACAGACTCCGTTTAAAACTTTGGACGAAAACTGATACTCTTCCCACTGCTTTGTATAAAACGCTAACACGTCTTCCCCCATCAATTCGACGCCGTTCTGAAATTTAAAAAAAAAAACATAAATATATACACTTAAATAAATACGCAAGTGTGATTCCATCGTCCGACTTACTAGGCGCAATCTGACAAGATATTCGCGCAAAAATTCTCTGAGCTTCTTATAAAGTTCTAGTCCTACTAGTTGAGCGCCGCCGGCCTGTGCTCCGCCTCCGGCTTGACGGCTGGGACCCTTCTTTTGGGTGATGGACGTCAAGGGGAGTTGACCGCTGGGACCTCCACTTCTGATATGACTACTTCCTTGTTGATGTACAGACGTACAATAGTCATAAACGTGACTGATTACATCATTAAGGAATTCATTGCATCATGATAAAAAAAATACGCGGAATATCTATCGAATATGAAAACTGGCCATTATAACAACGTTGTTATTGGCATAAGATATGCGGACGATACTACATTGATAGCCGGCAACCGACGAAGATAACCTGGAGAAGCTCGTCGCACTTGGTAGTGTACAAGGAGGCATGGGAAGGGAATACCCCGTGTGATGCGAGACGAGTAAGGCAGAGGATACTTGAGAGCTAAAATCAAGAAGATTCGGAACAAGAAGTCACGATCCTCAGACATGAGGGCTCTGATCCATTGGTTTAAAAAAAAAGGCCCTACGCCTCTCGTCTTCACTATTGCCGAACCACATCGACTACATCATGGGTCTTCTACGGGATCCAGATGGACCCCCTGGGGGTCTATGAAAGTTTGAAAAAGTTCTATAGTATTCCAGGGGTCTATTGGGGGCCGATGATCATTTTTTCTATTTTATTATTTGATACTAATATCCATTTTTAATTTGTATTATTAAAGAAAAAGAAATTTTTATATTCAATCAAAAACTGAAGAAAACTTTCACCTAAAACTAATACAATTTCCGATAAAATTATTTTTCGGCATTTGATATTCTACGGCGGATGCGTGCAAAGAGCTCCAAAGCTGCCGAGCTGCCAAGAAATTGCCGTTGTGGATTATAGAAAAAAATGTATGGGGGTCTATGAAGAAAATTATTTAGTTAAAAGGGGTCTATGTAGGAAAAAGGTTGAGAACCCCGAAATTAATCCTTCATATCTGAAATTTTGGCCAATTGCCAACCCGGAAGTAGATCAGAGGACTCTTTAGAGAGACACATAAGTGCTTTTCGGTAAAAGTCGATGACCGAAATGCAATAACGTGAGTGAAAACAATTTTAGATAATATCAAAACGAGCTCCATCATTTATTCGTCTAATTAGCATTGCAACAAGACCGAATTTGGTATATATAGGGGGTCTATGAAGAAAATTATTTAGTTCAGACGCTCGGGACCGGCCACTTGTCGCGATCAATGGAGTTATCCTCCTCTGAAGATACTCTAGACACCAACACGAGTGCTACTCAGTGGCTGAGATCGTCTTCGTTCTTCGGCCTTGTCTAATTTCAGACGTATGCGATATACGTCTGTTTTTGACGAGCTGGAACAATTCATGACCTATCAATCCAGTCCAGTTGCGAATATTGCTCAGCCACGTCAGCATCTTTCTTCCCAACCACCGTTTACCTTCTACTTTTCCCTCCACAATGGTCTACGAAAGGCAATATAATGGTCCATGACGAATGATGTGTCTAAGGTACTCGATTTTACATATTTTGGCAGTGTCCACAAGCTTCCGCTTCTTGTTAAGAAGGAAGGTTGCATTCTTGACGTGTTATGTCCATGGAATCTTCAACATTCTTTGGTAGCACCACACTTACAAGGCTACCAGCACCGTCCTTATCTCAACACGAAATATGAGTGAAAAATTATCACTGACTGACTGACGAGTAGTGTTTAGAAATTAAATCGGCGGAGGAAGCATAATAAGGAGTAAACCCGAAATAATAACGCTTGTAGACGGAGCTTAGCAGCTTCGATAACGATGATTTTTGTCAACAAATGTTCGTCAAAAACTATCAAATGTGGTGAAACGTACAAGTTTACAGTTTTAAAATAATAGATTGAGTGCCACCGTACAGAATTAATCACACGTTGATGCGATAGTTGCACTTGCTGACTCGTAATTATAGTAAAACGAATAGATTGAATGATAAAAACAATTTTCTTGATTTTCGTTCAATAAGCTTAATTTTAGCTTAACACACATAAGCGAAAAACCCATGTGTCACGGTTAAAAAACACATATACGTGTCCACATCCATATATATATATCAATTTCTCTATAAATGAATGCATCACAATGAATTTTGAAATGAAATATCTCTACGTCCCAAGATTATTAATTGTATATTTTTAATTGGAATCTATTATTATGGAACGATTAGTAAAAGGATACGTGTATAATTCCATATATCGTGTTTTTTGCATGGAAAGTCGCTTGTAAACTTGCTCGATGCCCTCTCGCAGATCGCCCCATATCTAAAACAATAAATTTTGGTAAACAATTCGTTTGTAATATTAGTTTTATGTAAAATGATTAGCTCACTGACCTGATCTAAATCTATATGCTTAGTACCGGGGGAAGGTCCACTTCTCGACCCCATCTTGAAACGATAACCGATGAACTATATTTTCTATCCAATTTGATTCCGCAGATTCTTCTGATTTTTTTTGTTATAATTAAATTATGCAAAATTAATTTTGGTGTTGTTTGCAAATCAAAATATCTTTATCGAGTATAAAAATATTATCATATTGCATTCAATGCTAGTTTTCGCTATGTGTACTTATTTATTTGTCAGACAATTGAGCGTATATAATTAATATACGCATTCATATTCAATTTCAGGACGGTCGATATTAAATCATTTAAATTTCAATACTGTAATTTTTCACAACACTATTTTCAACGGTAAATTCTGAAACAAAAAAAATAACCATTTAAATATGAATGATTACATTGGCGATATTTGACATTTGGAGGCGCCAAATGACGCTGACTGTCGAGAGAAATTCTTGTGCAATTTTGGCAGAATATGTTACTTTCATAATTGCACGATATTTGTAATATTAATAAGTAAACGTCGCTGCGGCCGGCGGCGGAAGGCCTACGGCCGAGAAGGGCGGGTGGGGTAGCGGGGGCGGTCGCGGGGAGAGGCGCAGCCCCTCACCTTTGTCACTCTCCGTCGAGTCGCCCCAAAACGACTATCGGTCGGCCATGACCCGTTGATTATAAGCCGTTTTTATACGCTTCGAGATTTTATTGTATTCTCGTGTTTAATTGTGACGAATATGTTATTCTTGCATATTTAATATTCAATCATTTTCTTTTAATTACAACACACAAATAAAAAGAAAAGTATTAAATCAATTTAAAAAAACTCAACAATACAAATCATCATCCTCCTTCAAGGGCCGTAATACGCAATTTTCATAGATCTTAAGAAATTTAATGAAAAGCAATCAATTTAAATAATATTAAATATGATCTAATAACTAAAAGGTTACTTAAATTAATATTTATAATAAAGATTGTAACAATCATATTTTTATTTCATATTAATTTTACATATATAAACTAGCCGTATTTTATAAAAAAATATTCACCGGTTGATTTTCAATACAATTTTAGCAGCTTACAACCGTTCATTATTCTCATTTATAAGAGGGGCATAATTTTATAAATGTTTACAGAAATATATTCACCGAATAAAATATTGAACCTCAATTTTATTTATGTAAAATATTTAGGTCAATACTTTTTCACTCAAACGTAAGTGAGTCATGGCCGTTGTTCGTATCATTATGATAAATTTAGATGTTGACATGTCGCGCTGTTTATTTCGCGATGTTCGCTTTTTTAATAATCCAATTTCATAACTAAATTGTACCACAAATATTGTTTAAAATTTGTATATAAGACAAAGTATAACTTTTGGAAGTAATAAGATCATAATAAAATGGATACGGATTGGGATGTGAACCAATACAGGACAGAATCCGAAAGCGAAGAACATTGGAATTTAAGGCTCAATTTTATGAACCGATGGAAACAAGAAATTTCCGAAGATAGATTGGTATGTCTGGCTCGTGTCTTTGCCAATATAGAATTTTTAGGATGCAGGTATCCCGCACCAGTTATGAGACAAGTCGCTGAACTCTCAAAAGAGGTAATATTGTATATATAATTATTATTTATGCATTGAATTATATTGGGAATAAAAATATAGGTAGCTTCTGACTATCGTGAAAAGAAAAAAATGAAGATTCAGCGAACTTTTGTATCTGCATCCGACGCCGCAGGCGATAAAGCCAAAGGAACTTTTAAAAGAAGCAATAATGCCGAATCCAGTTGTTCTAAACCTAAAAAAATGATGTTCGTAGCAGCAGAAAGCAACGTCACATCATCAAATACAAATTTAGATTGTAATAATACAAACATTGAAGATAATAATAGTAAAATGAATACAAACCATAATAATATTAGAGAACACAGAGGTAAATAATAATGATTGTTAATAAACTTATTTAGAAATTGACGTGTTACTAAATATTTTAGTAATTTCATATAAATTTAGGTAATCGAGGCCATGTAAATCAAAATAATAAATCAAAGCCCATAATTACTAATAAATACGGGAACATTATTTTATTTGAGCACTCTCCGACGTCGTGTATTTCGAAAATCATAGGTGAGCATTGTTTTTATTGTGGATTAATATTAAAAAAAAATTAAAACTTATATTTAAAAATATATAATAAACAATTTTAGCGTCGTGTCAAACATGTAAAGTTCCGCAGAGTTGGAACTTTAAAAAAGAAACCAAGGATTGGTCTTGCGAGTGCGTAATTAATAATGTCATCGTATCTGTGGGACAAGGCGAGACTCAAAAAATTGCAAAGGATGAGAGCGCAAAACTAGGATGGGAGGTAATTAATTTTAAAAATATATAGTCATGATACTTAGAACACTTTAAAGGTTAATTATGCGTTGAACATTCATTTATTAAATAATTATATTTTCAGATCCTTCAAAAACATTGCTATACAATTGTAGTAATACAAAAACATATTAGTAAAGATGACAAGACAATATCCGTAAAGGGAATGGGAAACGATAACGTTGCTCCTCCTATAAATCCTCTAGATGTGAAAGTAGAAAGCAAAGTTGCATCCAGGTAATTTAATTTACCTACCTACGGATTCAGCACTTGTGGGGCCCCAGGTGCAATTCAGTTTTGAGGCCCCACAAAATATTTTCACTACCCCTACATCCTATAATGTACATTCTATTTCTCCTTCTTTTTTAAGAGCTTTTAAATTATCGATGTTACAAATATTTATTATTTTTAGAAAAATTCGGGCCCTCTGCAGGGCTGTATGCCGAGGGCCCCGATGCCTTGCATCATCTTGCCTTAAGATAGCTACGAGCCTGAATTTTGAATGATTTAATGTTCCTCTTAGCAAATAAGGCACGCTCCTGGGGCCTCAAAGTTCAGCCTTTAAAACGTTTTTTATTATTTAATTATTTTCTTTCATAACAAAAATAATTAACCATGATCCATGGATTCAGGCGTCCAGCTACCTAAAAGCAAAACGATGCAAGATATTGGGGCCCTCGGTATATAGCCCTCCGAGGGGCTTCTGAATTTTTCTAAAAAATAATAAATATTTGTGACATCGAGATTGCTAATATCGATCATCGAGAAGCTAATAAAAAAAAGAAGAAAAAGCAATAAAAATTAAAATTGTAATACATACATTTGATCAGGGGGTCTCAAAATTAAATTCCGCCTGGGGCCTCTCGCCCTAAATTTATCACGGGTGACATAACTCAGAATTTCGACTGAATAGAATGCTTCGGAGAAATGGATCCATTGTATTAATGTTTGAAGTATTCAAATATTTACGACGAATATTGAATTATTAAGATTTGGAAATGAAAATCCCATAACCTATATTTTACGTCTTTACAATTGTTCACAGAATCATGAAATTAATGGGATGGGGAGGTGGAGGCCTAGGTGTGACGGGGAGCGGAATAAACGAACCGATCGCCCCCAATCTAAAACAGGTAAATTATTTTACATATCCCATTTGGATCGCATTTATTTACGTCTTATAATTATTTAGATACACAGAGCGGGATTGGGCAGTAGCAACGATCAGAAACCTATAAAATTCGCGTTGAGAAAAATCATCATTGATTTTAAAAACAACGGAACGACAGATTACGATCTAGTTTTTGCTAACGAATTCGGAAAAGAAGAGAGAGCGGAAATGCACAAATTGGCCCAACGTAACGGGCTAAAATCAAGAAGTTACGGCCAAGACGACGAGAGGTGATAATTCTACGTCAATATTAATTTCATACTTTAATCCGATCTGTAATTTCACGCATATATATATTTTTTTATAGATATTTAGTGATCAGCAAGCCTACGTCTCCGCAACAATTAGTGCAGACGCTATTAGATTGCGGAGGTTCAAACGATAAATATCAACTCATATCTCCTAAAGATTCATAAAATCCAAGGATAATACAATGACACTTCCGAGAATAAGCCGAAATTTGTGATTGTGTAATTTTATGTGTTTGAATAAATTTTTATAATCTACGTTTTTTCTTTTGGAACCTCGAGAAAGGAAGACTGATTAAAACAAACGAAGTTAAAACCATCGTCGACACTACTTTATGATTTAAATTATTACAATGCATTGTTTAACATATATATTTTGTATATTACAAATAAATTACAAGAATTCGTAAAAACAACATTTACGAGTCTTTAAATTAATAATTCCTCTCTACGACTGGAACTATGCAAATCTAGCTCGCGGATCATTTTATTCGTTGAGCCAATAAAATCGGGATCCGTATTTCGCTGGGGGTTTCTCTGCGTCGGCGGGCAAGTAATATGGAGCGTCGTCGTAGACAACCATCGGTTTTTTTGGCGGAGGCGGTCTCGGAGAATCGTGAATGCGAGCTCGGCAAAAATACCCATAACCCGGACGCTCCAATTTCAATTTCTCTAAAACGCACGCATCGTAAACGGCTTGAGTTTTACGGCAGCTGCAAAAATTTAATTCAATATATAATTATATAAATACGAAAAAATAATTATAATCTGTTTAGGTATGTTGGCGAAATCCTATAAGTAAGCAAGTGGAGTCACCACCGCCAAATTAGACTTTAATTAAATTATATTTACTGTCCAAAGCTGTAGTCTCCTGAACTCTTTTCTAAACATGTAGCGTATTGCGTAAATTCTTCTCTGCAATGTTTCTTCAACAGTTGAAAGAAATCCATCGAGCATGCCGTGACTTCTTTTCCTTCGTTAATACATTTGATTGGATTTTTGAGTTCATTTCGACACAACATAAATTCCTAAAAAAAAATAATAAAAGAAATTTGACAGGTACGGAAGTGTTATGTTATGTAATCCTCGCGAAGTCAGAAGTGAGGGGTGGAGGGGCGCGGGGGACTTACGTTGTTTTGATTCTCACAGTGCTTGCCGAGATGAAAGGCGGCGGCGCGAAGCACGGGGGTGGAGAGGGCAATCTCATCCACCGTCAGCTCGGCCTCGGAAGGCAGATGGACGTCGTTCGTGATAACCATACCGCAGCCGGGGCGCCTCCGCCACTGACAGCGACGTAACCTAGTCCGTGTTTTCCGACCCCGAGGCCCAAACACACTCAGTGCTGACCATGATCGCCAAAGTCACAACCCCCTTTTACATAACGTTTAACACATTTTAATTTTCATATTTCTTATCATTTTATGGTGTTAAAATTATTTATATCCATAATAAAAGCTATATATTCTAATCCCGCTTAATATAGATATAAAAAAATATATTTTTTTAATGAATACATACTCCTGTTGGCATCTAATTAATTACTCAAAATAAATTTAAAACGTTAGCTCAGGGGTTTTTTAACTGGATGGATGTGAATCTCTTGATTAAATCCAGTGCTCTCATAATTGTTTCATTGTCGAGCAATATTATCCAAAGAAGGATCAGTGACATGGGAATTGACGTCAAGTATTAGATTGTGCAGAAGATCAAGTCTTCAACATTGTTTATTTTCGATTTTACTTGATGAATCGACTAATGTAGCCTCATGTTTCCATTTGGAGATATGCAAAGTATTAATTAATTAGACACATGTAATTTTACCAATTATTAAATTAAAAATAAAACAAATTGTAGCCAGTTTATAATTTATTGCCAAATAATAATTTTATTTCGAATATTAAATAATAATATCATTGCATATACTTAATATATTTTTATATAGTTCACAATTATGAAAAGGGAACATTACTCAGTGGAGAATTATGATCGGCCATCGGCTATGAAATACGATACATTTCTGATTGAAATTAGTAATATTCTATCAATTCTGCAATAAACGCGAGGGAAATATTAATACGATACATGCGAACGTCATATTTGGGGATAAATCTAATAGATTTTTTTAAAGATAAAATAAAAATAACCGTCTCTTGATTCGTATATTTTTATAATTCACCGCATAAAAATTAAAAATATGATACGATCGTGGCAAGAATTAATTTACATAAATAAAAACTACGTATATGTATAATAAAAATTTACACTAGTCAAAATGTATAAAAAAAAATCAATTCAAAACACCGCAAATCAAACCCTTTTGATATATCTCAATACAGAATAAGTGTTGCCATCTAAAAATAATATTTATTAGATGCATAAAAATTACCACTGAGATATAAAAAAACGAGTTATTAAAAATCCACACGTTTAAATGACCGATTGACGAAACGAATCGTAAAACATTAATAAAGCCACATCTGTTAATTTCACATAAACCCCCCGTTATTCAGCACCATTCCGCACAACTTTCATCTCGAAATTCTGAAATACTCAATCTCATATAAAGTAATTTCGAAACAATACATTTTAGTATTAATTTAATTAAATGGAATACATACAAGTTTAATAATAAAAAAAGCAGACAAAAACAAAAATCAATATTTATATAAAAGTCCTAAAGCGTCACCATGTAAAATTGAATTAATATGAAAAATCATAAATTTAACTACGTTTGGGAATTTGCCCCGTAAGCATAATTGACTGTACACGATATGTATTAATTTATTTTTATATACATTTTTCATACACTCCATACAAACGGAATGGCCTCGCTTTTTAAAACGTCATTTTTCATGCGGAAAATGTCCGGCTATCCATGTGGAATGTATGTATACAAGAAACGTGCAGACGCTAGGGCGTCCAGAATGCCGTCCATCATGCGGCACGCCACTAATATATGTGAATAATAGATAAACCTAAACATACTGACTCGGTATTAATTTACAAAAAACAAAATGGCAACAAAAATATCACATTTGAAACTCATCCATTTTTTTAGTCTTTGGTATTGCACATTAAAATTCACAACGTTTTTCGTCTCAAGTTAAAAAGTAGATCAAAACACATTTAATAACCTACGAACGTCAGTTCCGGGCTCGTTTCGCGCATGCAAAACCAATCAATCGCCATCCGTGGATACAATTCATTCTAACTTAAAAACTAACTTAAAAAGATAAATATACAACTTATGAAAGATATGATTGTTCTGCATTCATTTTCGCTGAAAATTTTATGATAATAATAATAAAAAAAAAATGTAATTCGTTACTGAATCAATCGATACAGACGTCAATATATACAAATACATAAAATAAAAAATATTCTTATACAATTATAGTAATGATACAAAAAATAAAAATACAAATAAGAAGATTGATCCATTATTTCATTGTAGTAATTCATATGATTTTTTCGTGATCAGTTTTGGCACATTCCTTCTAGTATGATCTGCGGCCGTTCACAAAACTCTCGATTTTGAATAAACTGCTAAAATTTCATACATTTCTATCCAATCGATTTGCACATTTTTCCATATTGATCGTACAATCGTTTAAAGTCATATTTTTGATGAAATATCACCGTCAAATTTAAATAATCGTAAAATATACTCCCAAGGGCGAAGAAATACGCAAAAAAAAATTGAAGCCAAAAACAAAAACATTAATCGTAACTGATTTTGTAAAGACGTAATTAATAATTATAGATAATTGGAAAGAAATGATATTTTTTATCGATCGATAATCAAATGAAGCTATTGAGGCGGCTATCCAGTAGCGGATTTATCACTTGAGAAGAAGCCCCAGGCGCAATTCAATTTTGAGGCCCCCCCCCATCTCAAAATATTTTCACTACCTTAATGCATTTTACACGCACGATCTTCTTTTTTATTAGTTTCTCGATGATCGATATTAGTGATTTCGATGTTGCAAATATTTATTAGAGCCTGAGAGCCGAGGACTCGGATGTCTTGGATCGTTTTGCCATAAGGCAGCTACGCACCTGAATCCTTAGATCATGGTTATATGATTTATTAATTCTGTTATGAAAAAAGATAATTAAATAATAAACAAAATGATTTTGAGAGCAGAACTTTGAGGCCCCCTGAATTAATGGGGCCCCAGACGCGTCTAAGGGGAAATCCGCCACTGAGGCTCTCTGTAAAATTTATGGAGAACAACACAAAATCAAGAAGACCTCTAAAATTAAACAATAATGTTCTAAATTCTCTAGAAAAATCATTTTTAATAGTAGATCGTACAAAAAAAATCAGGGAGCTTAAATTTGACATAAAAAATTGCCTGATCTATAGAAAACGGTTATAGAAAACAGTGTAAATTGTTTTACAAAATAATATTGTACGGTTTGTACGTAAAAAAATATCGTTTCTTTTCACATAACCTATGATCGTTGAACAAGCAAAAGAATTAATGAAAAAAACAGTTAAAAATACGAATTATCGATGATAAAATAAGCCAAATGTATGCCGGATACGATTATTGTAATAATCTATTGCATATTAAAGATCAATATGGAGTTTGTCGAAGCTTGCATGTAAAAAATTGACTAGTAATAATAAAAAAATCGACTAGAATGTACATTTTCAGGTGGGTTTTAGAGCGATTATAAAATGAGTATTTATTATATTAGCACGTATGTAATTAGCTAAAACCGAATAAAGGAATCTTACACATCTAAATACATACACATGTATTCGATAATCTAATTATGACATTTGCCGTAAAGACACTTATATGATATACAATATTTAGTAGAGATCGATATGAATAGAAAAAAACTTATGATTATCTACATAAGATTAGCACTGCTGTCGATCAGCCTGGTCGAAAACACGGTCCCCGTGACGGCCACGATCCCGGTCAACAGCGTCGCCAAGATGTAGCTGTGCAGCGTGAGGTTTGCGTAAATCGACGCCGCTATCAAACCCGCCATGTGACCGATTGAAAATAGAAATCCGTGCGCAGTACACCTGGTCAAACAACAAAAATGCGATTAACCGCAAAACATAAATAATGACGCGATTAAATTAAATACCTCAAATGCACGGGATACGTTTCCACAATTATGACGGTCAGTCCGACGTATGCGATGGCGATCAATCCTGCAAACACCGACGCAAACACTATAATTGAAGTTTCGCTACTTAGAAAATACATTCCGGGAGTGGCCAGAGTCATCAACACCAATGTCCCGACTGAAAAAATAATTAATACGTTATAACGTACGCGGCATCGTATAAAATGATTATAAATAATTCTTACCTGTGGTGGGCACTCTACCTATTACCGGTAATAAAATGCCGGCTATCAACATGGCGATTAATGCGGCACCGGACGCGGTGGCCCGTGCGCGGACTCCCTCTTTTAAATATATATTATGATCAGTCTCCATAGAACATGCCGGAGTGAGGCCCAAGATGGTACTGTTTACTAGGCGACAAGTAGAATCCATATGTCGTCCTGTCGTCAAATCAGTATCAATAAATCTAGAAAAATTGATTGAGAGTGAGTTTTTAAACAAGGGTTTCAATGAATAAAGTAAAGCGGAAAGAAATGCCATTTTGTAAGATAATTTTTTTGTGCATCACTGCTGTAGATTGGAGAAAAAAATATGGGGGTCTATGAAGAAAATTATTTACGTAAAAGGGGTCTATGTTAGAAAAGGGTTGGGAACGCCTAGTTTACACAATGCCTTTCTATACTTACTACTTGAAGCTGACAATCCCAATTGTTATTAAATGATAAAAAAAAGTTCAAATTTAATCAAAAACTATAATATTTTCACCTAAAACTATCCGATAGATATATTTTTTTGTGATTTGATATTTCATGGTGGATCCGTGCTAAAAGCTCCGTGGGTTGCCAAAAAATTGGAGAAAAAAAAACAAGGAGGTGGGTCTATGAAGAAAATTATTTAGTTAAAAAGGGTCTATGTAGGAAAAAGGTTGGGAACCCCTAGATTAATCCTTCATATCTGAAATTTTTGACAATTGTTAACTCGGAAGTAGATCGGAGGACTTTTTAGAGATATACAAGTGATTTTCAATAAAAGTCGATGATCGAAATGTAGAAACATGAGTGAAAACAATTTTGGATAATATGAAAACGTTCTCTATCATTTATTCGTCTAATTAGCATTGCAACAAGAGCGAATTTGGTATATGAAGGGGGTCTATGAAGAAAATTATTTAGTTGAAAGGGGTCTATGTAAGAAAAAAATAAGGTACCCCTAGATTAACCTGATGTTGCTAAAAATTTCACATGTGTTTAGGGTAATTTTTCTAAGCATATATTAGATTATCCGGAAAGAAATCAATGTAATTTTTTGATCATCTTCTTCATCTACATTTTTTTATTCAGTGGACGTTCTAGAGATTTAAATAGGCAGTAATCTGAAGATCCTACGTTTGGTAGATGCGGAAGATGGGAGAGTACTTCCCAATTCAATCAATCATAGCTTCTTCTCTTCTTCTTCAGGTACATTGTCCGTTTTCGGATGTAGGCGATCTACATGTCCTTGTTTTTTCTCCAAATAATTGTGTTTTTGGTGAGCTGGAACAACCTGAAGCTCCTAATCCAGGACAGTTACGAATGTTGTGAAGCTACGACAGCTTCTTTCTTCAAAACCACCGTTTACCTTCTACTTTTTCCTCCATGATGATCGGCAGAAGACGATACTTTGATCCACGAATAATTTGTCCAAAGTATTAAATGTCCAGAACCTCCGCTTCTTGAGGATGTTGAAGGACGGTTGTATTCTTAGCGTGTATCATCCATGGAATCTTCAACATTCATCGGTAGCAACACAAAACTATTCTATTTCATTTGTCTCCGATCATAATTCGCTAGATATTTGTCTCGCAAACAAAAATCTACACTGGCAGCTCATCCAGCACCCAAAAACCTATTTTAATTACTCTTACGTTTACCGTGTCCGGACACAAACTGAACTCAAACGAGAGTGTATAAAAAAATGGATTTCTTTCAGGATAACCTATTAAATAGGTAAATAGACATGTCTTTTCGCTTTACGTATTATATATTATTTCAATAAATACTTACTTGGTGCCGCGGAAGAAACAACCCTCGAAAAATGTGAAAGAACTCATGATATTCTTAAATTCGACGTCGTAAAACGCACAATTTTTAAATACTAAATGCGAAAACGTAATGTCTTTAAATGTGCAATTTGTGAATGTAGAATTCTCGTACACTACGTTCTCTATCGACTGATTAAAATACTTATTTTCAAACGTCTGATTCGAAATAACGTCCGTGTTGGCTTGGAATATGGCGTTTTTCGTCTTCACAATCATGTTGGGAGCGTAAACCGAGAACGCTATGTAGCAGAAGAGCGTCGCCGATATGGCGCCGATCAACATGAACGTGCTTCTGGCGAACGGCGTCGAAAACAATTGCAGGAACGAATTGCAAAACTGTAAATAATAATTGCGATTGATATGCCGTAACTCGGATACATATTTATGGTTATATAGATGGGGGGTATCACTTGATGAATGCTGCAGGCCATGTCGGCGAGCACGGACGCGGGTTGTGGCGCAGCCGGAGACTGGCGATGGGGCCTTTTAGACGGCAGTTCGAGCTCGCTTAATTGATAACCGCTCCCGGCACCGGCACCAACGCCTCCGCCAGCACCGTTTCCACTATGAGATCTATTCGTTTTATATATTCGCTGAAAAAAGAATCGTAAATCACTCTCCCAAATTATTAAAATGTATTTATTTTCCGAGATTGATCGAACACACCTGATATATCATAAGCGCTTCTACTTCTCGTCCACATTCAAGAAGATAACGAGGAGATTCGTGTGCCCATATTATTAAGAAAGCCAACGCGGCCATCGACGGTATCGAACACAATAATAAATACCTAAAATTATATTGTTTTAATCCGTTGCTTTATTGTTATATCAAATAAATAATAAGAATGAAACCTGTGCCATGCGCTGAAGTGCTCCTTATTTTCCAATACGGTGTCTCTGCCGGTTAGTGGCAGGACGAGGGTAGCGAGGGCCGCAGCTGCAAGTGCTCCGATTACAGCCGAGCAGAGTAACGGAGCTAAACAACGTGCCCGTCGTGCGCCATTACCCCCAACCATTTCTGCAAAGGCGGACGCTGCCGAAACCGGTATGCCCCCGGCTCCGAGCGCAGAGCAAAACCTAAACAAATTTCATAAGTAAACCTGAATTTACAATAAAAATACGTCATTGTTCAACGACTATGAATTACCTAGCCATCATGAATGGTCCGTACGTTGGCATAAACGCGGCTATCACGCCGAAAACAACGTTAACGCACAAACACGACATGAGAGTACGCCGACGACCCATTCTATCAGCGAGATTGCCCCATACCACCGAACCAAATCCAATACCGAGTAAGGTAATTGAACCTAGAACGAAAAACAAAGATAAATTTTCGACGCAGATGAAAAAAATACAATTATTTTCATATAAAAATACTCACTAAGCCACCATTTTTGGCGAGTTGTCATACAAAATTCAATATCGGCAGACGGCAATACATAAGACACCGACGCGTATTCCATGCCCGATGCCGCAAACGCCAAACTAAACACTCCACCCATCAATAACTGATGTTTTCCGAAGCCCGCCTGTAATTGAATAGGGTTAAAAAACGTTCATATTTTAAAATTATATCAAACAAATACCTGTCTTATCGCATCCTCGTGAAACTGAGACAGCACACTCATATCTTGATAATCGATTAGTTCACCACTATCGTTAGAATCGGCCACACCTTCTTGCAGCATGAGATTATTGGGGCTGGCACCGTTGCCGCTCTCCCCGTTGGGGGCTCCTTCCGTATAAGCCATGTTTGACCCTCTACCGATTGTTCCGAAACCTACAAACACATTCCATCAATCAATAAACGTCTTATTCGAAAATACACTCTCGTCGTATTTGGATAAATGCCAGAGTGCTCGGATAATATCTGCAAAATATTGATTTTCTAAATATCGAATCGAATAAAACGGTTAATTACCTGAAGAGATTCGTGCCGAGTTCTCAGAATCGGATCTGGCCCTTACCAAACACGCCTGCTCCTCTGACGACATTTTTGATATGTAGATTTGGTCGAATATGAAACAAAGTCACCGATATCGAGCACAAATTTAGCGGGATTGACTTTGGCTATCGCAATTAACGAAGAAACGGATGAATCGAACGTCGGATCTGATACAGTGTTACAACTAGGGGACCTATGCCCGCTCAAATTTATAGAGTACATCTGGAAATTAAAGAAAATATATTTAAAATATCAATTGTACAGTGGAATTCCTATGATCAGGACATTTTTATAGTCTCGATCACGTACACCACATAATGCTGCCCGATCTATCGTTATTAATTGTCACAGTATTATTTTTCATATGAAGAAGTTAGAACTAACCGAAAGACTGAAAATAATTCTACAGATTAAAAGAAATCTAAGATAAATTATCAATTTAATTATTGCTAAGCACATGGAACGAGTAGACGTGCGCTATCAGCATATTGATGGATCTATTATTAAGGAAAAGACAAATATCCAGAATAAAAAGAATTGAAAATACTCCATGCATTAAATGGACGGAAAACGATCTCTATAGTCTGGACTATAAAAAAAACACAGCGTGGATGATATGTGGAGATTATCCCCATTTATCGTTTTATTGCATTCGTCGTCATTTTTGGAAGGCCTCTTGAAAAACAATAGATCAAGGTTTCACTATATATAGTTGTATAAAAATAATTACTAATCATATTTAATTAATCATATTGTCCACGAAGCTTAATTAACATTAAATTAACATAACATTCAAAGTTTACGTTTATGGAATGGAATGATAAATAATACAGATTGTTTGACATTACGATGAACTGAAATACCTTAACGGAACAGATGGTAACCGGCAACGATAAGTTATTGTTGTCACGGATATGAATGAGATGGCCGCAGAGGAAATAACAGAGATGAAATTCGAGCTAAGAAACGAGATGAGCAGAGCTCCGCCGCAGCCGCCCTCCTCGCCGCGAGCGAGCGAGCTTGTGCAACGCGCTGGACTGTGTTGCCAGCATCACAACTCATCCCGATTCACTTCTCTCGGGATAAATTGCTCCAATCTATCGCCCCCTTTATACTTAATTAAAATGTAAATAATATACATTGATACAGAGCTAATATTATCGATTGTAACTAGAGCCCGTATGCGTGAATAAGAGCGTAAATATTTTTAATACTCAATAAATCAATAAAGTATCTCAAAAAAATATTTTAAATTATATTATTTTATTATGAAGATAAAGGAATAAAAAATAAATAAAACAATATTATCGTATTGATTTTTTTTTATTTCTCGTAATATTTAATCATAAAGTAAATATTTAAATACTAGGTAATACGTAAACACGTTGAAAATATTCCATATGTAAAATTCACACGATATTATTAAATTAACATTGTTTTTCACTTGTGACGCAATAAAACGCAAAAAACAATAACGCAAATAGCTGTTCATATATAATACACTAAATATCACATCAGAGATTAATAAAACATTATGGTTTAGTTTAAAATTAACGACGTTGTGATATTATATATATATATAATAATGTAATTGTTGAATCATTAATAATAATTTATTTGAGTGACATAAATGACGAATATAATATGAATTATCTAAATACGATTCGGGTGTGTTCTTGGGATATATTTAGATATTTCGACCGGTTTCCTCTGTTATCGCAAGAGTTGAGCAAATAAAAATCAAAGGTCACTCTAACTTAAGGTTGCCACCCATTGTTTACCAGAAATCATTTGTCTGAAAGGTTAACTTCAAAGGCCAAGCCTTTCCGTCTATCTAAAGGTGATACGTACTTTAATTCCAGTAATGGATAGAGGCACGGTTTTATATATATACATATCGTATAGTTGCAAATTATACATTTTTTTTAGACATGGATTCAAATAATGACGTATTATCGTTTTCCGTTTAATTTACCTTTATTAGGGCACCATTCTTCCACTGTCCTTCTACAAGATTTATTCCAAAACATTCACGACACACGATATGCTATCGATATCAAATTAAAGTTCACTTTATACGAATTGCTATCTACTAATCTTGCCAATTATCTCGCATCTGATTCACTGTTTGTTATCAGAGCAACACAGATTGCCTAACAACTTGAATCACAGCAATAATTTGTTTACTTTGTCGATGGCTGATATTAACGATATGAGACAGAACTGTGCTAGTGTGTCATTGAGAGAAAACTGGTGGGAAATGGAAAACATTTCTCCGCCATCTTGTTTGCGGTGTGGGGAACCAATTTCCTCGACAGGCTCGCACAACGGAAGCAAATTTCCATTCAAATATTGATATAATCGTATAATATATGACGTCCATTAATCTGTTATGATATCAATATGAATAATAAATAAATTTGACTCAAATACCATTATTTATTATATATTTTTCAATGAATCATACAAAAATATGTATAATCATCGTAGACGGAATAAAAGTAAATTATTTTTTTAATGCAGAACTCATGTGCCAATTGTTTATGTTACCTGTAAAAGTTAAATTATCTCCATCCCTCTTGAAAAGTTTAAAATTTTCCTAGTGCGACGGGGACGGAGCTATGAAAATTTTCTCAGCAATTATTGATTGCTAGGAAAATGTGAAAGCGCAATACGCATGCGCATTTCGTCGCCGTCATAACCTCAAAATCAAAATTATACATACATGAGCGGAAAGAGTATAGTTTCATAGTTTTCTGAATAAATTAAATTAAATTAAATACAATCATCATGTATGCACCGTGTATCCATTTCTATATAGCAACAGGTGGGTGTCGGATGCATGTCTTCGAAAATAATGGAATTATTTGCTCATCATCATGATTATTGTCATTAAAAAAATACTCTCTCCGCTCAGAATAATATTGGGCTCTGAATAATTTATCGAATATACAATTTGATACGTGAAAATTATTATTAAAGTACACAAAGCGATGCGGATATCGTTTAGTTTGGCCTTGTTTCGATATTTTCATTAACAAAATTATCGGCCATTTGCCTCACGCAATGCTTCTGTCTGCCGGACACAGGAAGGAAAATTGGGGGAGTTGGACTCAGTTGTGACATCTTTAAAAACGTTTATTATCAATGCAACGTATACAGTAAAGCCCCGGATTTCACGTTTTCTCGCTATTTAAAATTCGAATAACGTTTATAAATGTTAAGAAGGGACTCTATTTTAAATGAATGCCAGCACGTATGTATATTTCCATAAATAAGAATACTGCTTCTGGATTTAGAGGAGTAAAGGATCGTTTAACTATTCTTCTCGGCGGAAATGCATCCGCAGAAACTCCTCGTGACACGAATGATTATTCTAACGATTTGATAATTTTTTGACGAAGTAACCGTAAGCTTGATTGGATTGGATGACACAAAATGTATTTAAGGACTGCTTCTGCCCAACAATAAAAATATTGCGAGGATATAATAGTCACATTCACGTAAAACTTATCCGACGAAGAATTATCTGATAAAGAGGAGGTAATAATCCATCAAATTCCAACAAAAGAATATGCTATGAGGCATATTGAGGGCCAGTGGCGCGCCGATAGCTTTCGGCGCCTGTGTGCGCCGCACAATCTGTAAGATCTTAAGACTTATAAGATCGAAAGAGCTAACCAAATAGATTAAACCGGCACAAAAATTTGTACCAAACTGATTTGCTTGATTATCTAAATAAAAAATAATTTTCAATTTTTTTTATAACCCGGAATCTACGTTTTCCCTTCAATTACGTTTTTTATTATCGATACCTTCAAAAACGTAAAAAAGGAGTTTCACTGTAATGTCAATCAATAAATGTTTACCATTTTCGCTGTCGACGACAATAGGTAGTCTCTGGAGTCATGCGATAGACTCCAGCGACTCGTAGAGTCTGTCCTACTACGAAATGCACATTTTCAATGCAATTTATGGAATCTTTCTTCGAAAAAAAATACTATTTTTCATATATTCCATGTAATATATTTATAATTGTAATTTTCAAGGAAAATCGTAATTATTCTTCGCCATCATAAATTTATAATTATTTCTTTGTGTGATTTTTCATACGTGGTATTTTAATATTGCGTGTGATATAATTTTCCAATCTCCAATTATTCACGAAGCCATTAACGTGACATTATAGAAAATAACATATGAACCTTCGACGACAAAACATACAAGGTTTGTTAATAAAATGTGCGAAATTTTTAAATTTCGCATGTTGTATTGACATATTTACATATTTTTGTTGTTGTCATGCAACTCATATCTGGACATTTATGGTGAAATTAATGCTTATGAGTGATATAATCCAGGTCCAAAGTCGAAAAGGCGAAGAAAATCAGTGCCAGAGAGGTTGATGATGATATTATTACACATTTTGTTCATTTTTTTGGCATGATACGTGTAGTCAGTGGCGCGCCGACCATATGGCTAAATTGTGCGGTACACAGAGGCGCCGGAGAAATAGGAGACAGAAAAAAATATCAATATTTTATTAAAATGATTTACATTCATTTCAATCGACATTAAATCATATTATCGTTTGCCAGCCACGAGACACTCACTCGCTGAGTGTATCTTACCAGACTCTCGATTGGTAGTCGAAGCCAAGGGAGTTGATGTCTCACAATATCCCTTTTAAGTTCATAACATTTTAAGAAAAAATAATATTCTTCAATCTTTCCCCTCTTGGCACCTATCGGCGCACCTAATCTTCCGGCGCAGAGGCCAAAATCGCAATTCCTTTTCATAAAATGTTTTTTTATTGTAAAGGAGGATATATGAGCACCAATTAAAGTTCTGCACACGAAGCCGGACACTGTCGGCGCACTACTGTTCCGGCACCTGTGTGCGCCGCACAATCTGGCCATATGGTCGGCGCACCCCTGGCAACGAGACAAAATTGTCACAAAACCGTTTTTTTTCTATTTACTTCTGACACCCTAATGTACCATCAAGAAGTCAAAGTACACCATGGCCTTGAAATCGAAAAAAACGGGCTTCACGAAGCTTCTATTGGGACGATTAGACCTTAGTTTCGACGTCAAATCTGTTCACTCGTGTCTCAACATTAATGTGGATCAGATTTAGCTGTTCTAGATCGTCGTTGACTTCATTCGACCACTATTCGATCGATCAAAATTCAAAAATTAGTCTTCAGGGTGCTTTTAGAAACATTTGTACCTAGTAGCACGCCGAAAGTATCCGGCGCCTGTGTGCAGAACTTCAATTAGCGCCCCTGTTCATCTGGTGTGCTTGAAAAGACGAACTACGAGAAATTACTTATAATTGTTTAATTTAATTTTTAATATTTTCCCTCTTGGCGCATCCGGCGCCTGTGTGCGCCGCACAATCTATCGATAAGGACGGCGCGCCCATGACTAGTGTAAGCAAATGAAAAAAAATAGTTTTCTACCACTATGCCACTTGGCTCTCGACTTTGAAATAAAATGCAGAAAATTGCATTTGATTGAATAATTAATTTGTTTATCCACTGGTAAGCAATTGATGGGCATTAGCAATTCATTACATGTGACATGGTAAAAAAAAACTCAGTTCTCAATGTATAATCGTACAAATCTCAGTGTTCGCCTTTGGATACTGAAAAAATGTCGTTAATTCCGTTAGAATTTGAAAATTTAACATCGACCAATGTAACAAATTCTACTGCAAATCATCTACCCGGAGGATATGATTCGGAATTGGAGGTCGGAGACACAAATTGGATATTGACTTCGTCGTTTATCATATTCACTATGCAGACAGGTTAAATCTGTTTATTTCTCGCCGAGTTTATTCTGTATTTTTAACCTAAATGATCTTCCAAAATATGAAAGTACACATGTGGCTTATTAGCTATTTAATGATCTTATACAACAAACATGTTATGCACACATTACTGAAATGGAATGTCCTGTTTGACATAGACGCGATAAGATGACCAATGTTTTATCTCAAGATTTTTTTTGTATGTCTATTATTTTCATCGTAACATACTTAAAATAGTTATATTATTATTTAGGATTCGGTATGTTGGAATCGGGATGCGTGTCTATTAAAAACGAAGTTAATATAATGATGAAGAACGTCGTCGACATCGTAGTCGGAGGCCAGTATAATATTAATATATTAATAAATTAATACGAGGTTTATGTCATCATAAATTAAATGATTATTAATTGCAGGAATTACGTACTGGATGTTTGGATATGGGATGTCTTTCGGAAAAGGTCCCTACACTAATCCTTTCATTGGGATCGGAGGATTCTTCTTGGATCCAGGTGTCGGAGATAATCTAATGGGTCCAATATTTGCAGCTTTCCTGTTTCAATTGTCGTTTGCCACCACAGCCACCACGATCGTTAGCGGTGCTATGGCTGAAAGGTTAATTTAACATCGAGGATGATAAAACATTGTATACTAAAATAATAAAATAAGACAATCAAATTAACCTAAAAATCGTCATTCTGTATGCTACACGATCGTTGCCGAATTTTTAATATGGCCGTATCAACTTATTTATAGTCCATCATTTTTATTCTTTCTTATTAACGTTTTTCGATTGTCTTCTTATTGATAAAATAATTTCCATATTTTAGGTGCAATTTTAAGGCATATGCATTATTTTCATTTCTAAATACGGTGGTGTATTGCATTCCTGCTGGATGGGTATGGGGAGAACACGGATTTCTATACAATCTAGGAGCTGTTGATATTGCTGGATCTGGACCCGTGCATCTTATAGGTGAGAGGGAATAAAACAAACATGTGTCAGTTATTTACATCACAATTAGGGGCGCGCCGCACTATTAGGCCAGATTGTGCGGCGCACACAGGCGCCGGAAAATTAGAGGCGCTAAGAGGAAAAAATTAAAAATAATAATTTATTAAAATGAATTACATTTCTTAAAATCGACATTAAATAATATGTATAATAAATAAGTAATTGCCGGGTTCGGGTTTTTTAGCACACCAGACGTACAGGGGCAGTAAGTCCGGATACTGTCCCTGGCATTAGCAGTTAAATGTAATACTTACTCTATTGCTGACTATTAAAAGGCTTGGCGGGTTTACGGTTATTTTTCATTTGGAAAATAATTGAATAAACGGAAGTTTAGCTCCGTATTGGATATTCGTAATTTAATTTTGGTTTTAGCGAATCTTCCTTGAATAAAACAAGTTATATAAACCTTTCTAAGAGTTCCACGAAGACGTTGAAGATGATGACAATATAACAATGTCGAAAAAGCGAAGAAACTGATTATCGACAATCCCAGAATCGCTATCAGAGGGAGGATATAATTTGCCTCATGTTTTGAAGAAAAAAGACATGTGGCAGTAAAATTTAAAATGTTTTTAAATTGCAAAAATGCAAAAATGCAAAATTGCTCAAACGGATCAAAACTGGTAATGAGATGTGAAATGACGTCGAAACAAAAGCCCAATCATCCCAATGGAAGCTTCTTGAAGAGCCTAGACTGAAAAAAGCCTGTCAAGTTCTTTTCGTTAAAGGTTCCGATCACTGTTACCATTGATTCCAACTTTTAGATGTACCATTATGTCTCAACCCCCCATTCGCTGCACATGATCTCTTTCGACCTTTACTATATCAGAAGATGAAAAAAATGATGTTTTGATCCCGAGAGATAGGAATATATGGATTACTTCCCTCTCATATATATTTTATTTTACAGGTGGTTCTGCAGCTTTTGCATCAGCAGCCATGCTAGGTCCCCGCTTAGGAAGATACAGCAATGGTCGCGACCCTCTACCACCGGGCTGTCCAGTGAACGCCGTTCTGGGACTCTTCGTGCTCTGGTGGGGTTGGTTGGCTTTCAATTCCGGCAGCACCTACGGAGTGAGTCTCGGCTATTTTCGTGGTGTTGTGCGTGTTTCGCTTTAATCCACTCATTTCCCTCACTTTCCCAAGGCATTGTTGTCCTAATTGTGACGAATTATGACGTCAATGGCAGTTTTGTCAGTCTGCCATTTACTAGTTTTCCCTTGAACGTTTTTTTTTCATTTCACGAGGTCACCTCAGATTGTGGTCGCTGAAAAATCGATTTTCTTCATTTCCTTAGCACGCTAGCGAAATTAAATATTCAGCACGACACGTGACATTGAATAAGTGATACGAAATTAGCCACTCTGCAATTTTAAATTTTAAACCTTGAACTTATTTCTGCGTAAAATGATTAAATATTTAGTAGAATGAGGCTATTTCAATTAAGGAATACTTTAAAAAAAAATGTAATTATGATATAATTACATTTATCCTTGGATAATATGAGTTTTAATGTCATTAAGTATTATTATTAGTAATTTATTATCGTACCGATAGGTCAGCGGTGCAAAATGGCAATATGCTGCTCGTGCTGCAGTCATAACTATGATTGGATCGTTTGGAGGGGGATGCTTCGGTTTGATGTACTTACAATTATAATAAATTAAAAATTAACAATAATATTTAATGATAATTAATCAATTTCAGATATTCTTTAGTGCGATTTAAAGGAAAATTGGACGTTATGGATCTGATAAATAGTGTATTAGGATCCTTAGTTTCGATAACCGGTACGTATTTCATCTAAAAACTCGGTAAACGTTTTAATATGTTGTTAATATTGATTGAATTATTTAAAGCTGGATGTTTTTTATATCATTCGTGGGAGGCGTTACTGATAGGAACTATTGGGGGTGCTTTAACCTGTTTCACTATGCCGTTAGTCGATTACATTGGTGTTGACGATCCCGTCGGAGCATCTTCCGTACATGGATTTTGCGGCATCTGGGGTATAATTTATTTATACTAAGTTATATAGATGTGATTCATTATTAATGCTTTTCGTATTAGGAGTAATTGCCGTTGGATTGTTCGCTGATAATCCGATACCGCTAGATACGACATGGGGAAGAAGTGGATTATTCAAAGGTAAAGGTAGCTTAATATCAATTAATTCATTTATTACCCCTCATAGCTTGAAGGTAATTACAATCGAATTATGATTGTCACGTTAATCGCTACTGAGCGCAGTTAGTACTCGGATGGGTGACCATTCCGAAGAATCCTGAGTGACGCTGGTCAACAGAATAGTGCTGTGGAGACTGACGACCTTCATTTCACATAAAATTAATTGTCTAAAAATAAACTGGAAAGCTGGCAGCAGCGTTCTTCAATATAAGAAATTACTGCGGTGCAAAAGTCAACGGGAGACCACTGCACTATAAATTCTCATGAAAACCATGTCCATGGTCCTCCATTAGGGGAATCATGCATATGGTCACATTCCTCAGAAATAAGGGAAAGTGTATTAATAGTTTATATATTTAAAAAAAAATAACAATAATAATATTTAATAGCTTCTCGACTATAATTTTATTTTTATTGATATTCTAATATATTTCTTCAGGAGGTGGATGGTATCTATTGAAAATACAAACATTGTCGGCTGTGTGTTTATGCCTTTGGGGATTAATTAGCACCGCTCTATTATTGTGGTTGATAAATCATATTATTCCAATTCGCATGGAAGAACATGAGGAACTGCTCGGAGCCGATCTTACGGAGCATATGATCCGTCATGGACAAGTACCGATCTTATGTCACAATATTATATTATTTAAATAATATAATTACAATTAATTTCAGGTCGGTATAACAAAAACGTTGAAAATTTTAAGGCCGTTCCTCGACGTAAAAGATTTAGAAGACACGAAACCTATGGGATCAAATCCCGGTCACGAGTTTTACCTTATGGATAAATATTCGGTAAGTTTTAGACGTGCGATATGCATAATATTTTTATATTACAATGAATATTTGTTATTTTAGACTGATAATTTGGATTTTAATTCGAGCGACGATACCGATTCGGTGGAAATGGAGAGAAATTCACGTAAAAATAATAAAATCAAGTTAACCACGAAGATCGGAGATTTCACGACGGAATTAAGGAAAAACGGAATAAATAAATTCCCTTATAATCTAACGGGTTCCGATACTAATTTTTCTTTGACAAACAGACATTTTCCGCCGTTAAATTTTAATAATAATCATCATAACGATCATGTCATTAATATTCCTAAAGCGCATTATAATAAAAATTCGTATTTCAATCAAAGACAATCATCGGTGGATCCGTATAATTATAATAATAAAGAAAAAAATGATGATCCAAAAGTTTTTTGGATCGATTGAATCGTCTTTTCCATTTTTGTTTAATTTTTCCGTACGATATGTTTTAAAAAAATAATTACACAGTATGTAGATGTTAACATTTCGTTTATTTTGTGAATAATTAAAAATTACAACCTAAATTGTTAACAATTGAGGCAATTATTTAATATATATATATATATTAAATAATTGCCTCAATTGTTAACAATTTAGGTTGTAATTTTTAATTATTCACAAAATAAACGAAATGTTAACATCTACATACTGTGTAATTATTTTTTTAAAACATATCGTACGGAAAAATTAAACAAAAATGGAAAAGACGATTCAATCGATCCAAAAAACTTTTGGATCATCATTTTTTTCTTTATTATTATAATTATACGGATCCACCGATGATTGTCTTTGATTGAAATACGAATTTTTATTATAATGCGCTTTAGGAATATTAATGACATGATCGTTATGATGATTATTATTAAAATTTAACGGCGGAAAATGTCTGTTTGTCAAAGAAAAATTAGTATCGGAACCCGTTAGATTATAAGGGAATTTATTTATTCCGTTTTTCCTTAATTCCGTCGTGAAATCTCCGATCTTCGTGGTTAACTTGATTTTATTATTTTTACGTGAATTTCTCTCCATTTCCACCGAATCGGTATCGTCGCTCGAATTAAAATCCAAATTATCAGTCTAAAATAACAAATATTCATTGTAATATAAAAATATTATGCATATCGCACGTCTAAAACTTACCGAATATTTATCCATAAGGTAAAACTCGTGACCGGGATTTGATCCCATAGGTTTCGTGTCTTCTAAATCTTTTACGTCGAGGAACGGCCTTAAAATTTTCAACGTTTTTGTTATACCGACCTGAAATTAATTGTAATTATATTATTTAAATAATATAATATTGTGACATAAGATCGGTACTTGTCCATGACGGATCATATGCTCCGTAAGATCGGCTCCGAGCAGTTCCTCATGTTCTTCCATGCGAATTGGAATAATATGATTTATCAACCACAATAATAGAGCGGTGCTAATTAATCCCCAAAGGCATAAACACACAGCCGACAATGTTTGTATTTTCAATAGATACCATCCACCTCCTGAAGAAATATATTAGAATATCAATAAAAATAAAATTATAGTCGAGAAGCTATTAAATATTATTATTGTTATTTTTTTTTAAATATATAAACTATTAATACACTTTCCCTTATTTCTGAGGAATGTGACCATATGCATGATTCCCCTAATGGAGGACCATGGACATGGTTTTCATGAGAATTTATAGTGCAGTGGTCTCCCGTTGACTTTTGCACCGCAGTAATTTCTTATATTGAAGAACGCTGCTGCCAGCTTTCCAGTTTATTTTTAGACAATTAATTTTATGTGAAATGAAGGTCGTCAGTCTCCACAGCACTATTCTGTTGACCAGCGTCACTCAGGATTCTTCGGAATGGTCACCCATCCGAGTACTAACTGCGCTCAGTAGCGATTAACGTGACAATCATAATTCGATTGTAATTACCTTCAAGCTATGAGGGGTAATAAATGAATTAATTGATATTAAGCTACCTTTACCTTTGAATAATCCACTTCTTCCCCATGTCGTATCTAGCGGTATCGGATTATCAGCGAACAATCCAACGGCAATTACTCCTAATACGAAAAGCATTAATAATGAATCACATCTATATAACTTAGTATAAATAAATTATACCCCAGATGCCGCAAAATCCATGTACGGAAGATGCTCCGACGGGATCGTCAACACCAATGTAATCGACTAACGGCATAGTGAAACAGGTTAAAGCACCCCCAATAGTTCCTATCAGTAACGCCTCCCACGAATGATATAAAAAACATCCAGCTTTAAATAATTCAATCAATATTAACAACATATTAAAACGTTTACCGAGTTTTTAGATGAAATACGTACCGGTTATCGAAACTAAGGATCCTAATACACTATTTATCAGATCCATAACGTCCAATTTTCCTTTAAATCGCACTAAAGAATATCTGAAATTGATTAATTATCATTAAATATTATTGTTAATTTTTAATTTATTATAATTGTAAGTACATCAAACCGAAGCATCCCCCTCCAAACGATCCAATCATAGTTATGACTGCAGCACGAGCAGCATATTGCCATTTTGCACCGCTGACCTATCGGTACGATAATAAATTACTAATAATAATACTTAATGACATTAAAACTCATATTATCCAAGGATAAATGTAATTATATCATAATTACATTTTTTTTTAAAGTATTCCTTAATTGAAATAGCCTCATTCTACTAAATATTTAATCATTTTACGCAGAAATAAGTTCAAGGTTTAAAATTTAAAATTGCAGAGTGGCTAATTTCGTATCACTTATTCAATGTCACGTGTCGTGCTGAATATTTAATTTCGCTAGCGTGCTAAGGAAATGAAGAAAATCGATTTTTCAGCGACCACAATCTGAGGTGACCTCGTGAAATGAAAAAAAAACGTTCAAGGGAAAACTAGTAAATGGCAGACTGACAAAACTGCCATTGACGTCATAATTCGTCACAATTAGGACAACAATGCCTTGGGAAAGTGAGGGAAATGAGTGGATTAAAGCGAAACACGCACAACACCACGAAAATAGCCGAGACTCACTCCGTAGGTGCTGCCGGAATTGAAAGCCAACCAACCCCACCAGAGCACGAAGAGTCCCAGAACGGCGTTCACTGGACAGCCCGGTGGTAGAGGGTCGCGACCATTGCTGTATCTTCCTAAGCGGGGACCTAGCATGGCTGCTGATGCAAAAGCTGCAGAACCACCTGTAAAATAAAATATATATGAGAGGGAAGTAATCCATATATTCCTATCTCTCGGGATCAAAACATCATTTTTTTCATCTTCTGATATAGTAAAGGTCGAAAGAGATCATGTGCAGCGAATGGGGGGTTGAGACATAATGGTACATCTAAAAGTTGGAATCAATGGTAACAGTGATCGGAACCTTTAACGAAAAGAACTTGACAGGCTTTTTTCAGTCTAGGCTCTTCAAGAAGCTTCCATTGGGATGATTGGGCTTTTGTTTCGACGTCATTTCACATCTCATTACCAGTTTTGATCCGTTTGAGCAATTTTGCATTTTTGCATTTTTGCAATTTAAAAACATTTTAAATTTTACTGCCACATGTCTTTTTTCTTCAAAACATGAGGCAAATTATATCCTCCCTCTGATAGCGATTCTGGGATTGTCGATAATCAGTTTCTTCGCTTTTTCGACATTGTTATATTGTCATCATCTTCAACGTCTTCGTGGAACTCTTAGAAAGGTTTATATAACTTGTTTTATTCAAGGAAGATTCGCTAAAACCAAAATTAAATTACGAATATCCAATACGGAGCTAAACTTCCGTTTATTCAATTATTTTCCAAATGAAAAATAACCGTAAACCCGCCAAGCCTTTTAATAGTCAGCAATAGAGTAAGTATTACATTTAACTGCTAATGCCAGGGACAGTATCCGGACTTACTGCCCCTGTACGTCTGGTGTGCTAAAAAACCCGAACCCGGCAATTACTTATTTATTATACATATTATTTAATGTCGATTTTAAGAAATGTAATTCATTTTAATAAATTATTATTT
>JAGXCT010036998.1:0-13850 GCA_022495035.1 Philopotamus ludificatus
ATCTACGGTTCATCTCAAGGAAGAAATAAGTCAAGCTCTACTGGACCTTTATCAGGTCTGTCTCAACATACGGGTCTAAATGTTGGGCTCTGACAAAGCAACATGAGCGACAATTGTTATCCTAGAGAGGGAGATTCTGAGACGAAAATTTAGAGCTGAATTTGACAGCAGAAAATCGGGTCTCCAGAGTAACAAGAAGGTGTACCGACTATACAAAGATATACCTTTCAGTGGGCCAGTCATTTGTAAAGAACCGGAAAGATTTCTGGGGCATAAGCTTTCCTGTCCCCAGAAAAAAGAAAGACCGAAGCTGATACTGTAGAATTGTGTACATCGAGTTGTTGCATCATTCAAACTGTGGCGGTTATTCCACCACGTGCGAGATAGTTTCCCATACATCAATTGGAATCATCAATGTTCATCAGCGCCACTGCTAAGGCAACCCCCCTCTCTCTACCCCTGGCAGTCGAAACGTTAAGAGCTCCCCCTCGTAAGATGTAGTCGCCATCTTGTTGCGCTACACACGGATGCCGCCATGACGGCTCCGGATATATCCTCTCACTTACTCCACGACATACCACAACGATTAATCAATTAACATGCAAGCTGATCACTATCATTACAGACGTTCTGGTTGCATCTCTGACTCCGCCTCAGCATCCCCAAACAGCGCCGCGAATTGATGCGCTTTTCCAAGTACCCTTACATGGTCTCCTGTCGGATTCATTGGAGGTATACTCCTTTCCAGATATTATCGTCATTAGTCCGCAACGAGTGCCGTCACTACCAAGGATCACCAAGAAGAGAGTACTATGGGTGCACATTTTTTCATAACGTGTGTAGCTGTCTATACATATTTTTATTCAATAAATCCTTCTGTAATATTTTACCATGTATGTCGGGAGATTGGATATGATCGAGAATGGAGATAATAGAGATCTAATATTGCAAAAAAGTGTTATTAAGTACAACAGTATGACAAAGAAATATAATTGGGTAGGTTCAACTGTGCAACAGGTTGTATTTTGTATGCTTTTTAGAGATTATCAGAGATAAATTTCTTTGATTTCAAGAAAATAAAATGTCTCCATTATTTGACTGATTCCTTATTTATTAATTATAATTACATAAGCTTGCTTTATATTTTACTTTGGAATTCATATTCTTTGGTTACACTAGCAGGTAAGTGTAGCATTTACCAGCAACGCTGCTGGTTCCATCCTTCTCTCCCCACCTTTCCGACTCTCTTTATTGTATATCTGATTTAGTACGATAAAGGTGAAAACTTCCCGCGCCCCGCGCCCCTGCAGAAAGAATATAAATTACAAAGGAGAAAACTTTTATAGCTTTGTTGTTGGATTCTTTTATTTCATTTCGGGTACACGGCACAAAGCTCCAGATGAGAGACGTGGAGGCGTACGGTGGGTGGAGGCGATGCTGGATGAAAAAGAGCGCTCCATCATCGAAAAGAGCGGGCCATACATCTTGCCGTTTGCTGCAGGATGCGGGCCAAGTCAATTTACCTCTAAATTTTCACTCGTCCCGGAATTGTTTCCCCGTTTTTCCAGGATTTTCCACCGGATGATGTAACGCAGCGGCACCGGAGGCCGTGATGCCTCCGTATAATAAATGTATTTGGCCCAGGTCGTCCAGAAAGTGGCGAACGTGAGCCGCCGGATTTGCGAAAATGGGATGTGAATTCAATGAATGCCAACGAAGGATGTGGGCCAAGGTTGGTGCTAGCATAACTCTTGGGAACGTCGAAGGAATGCAAATTAAATTGAATTCCCAATAAAACTAATAGCGGTCCTTAATTTTCATCAGCCTGGCTTCCTTGCGGATCAAACGTTAGGATTTTTTCAATTGAAAAGCTTAATATTAATTAGTGAATTAATTTTTGTAAAACGTATCTTGGTAAATTATTATAACGAGATGAAATATTTACTTCGACAATATTAGATGATGCTCACTGAAACGAAATTGATATTTTATTGCACCGGACATTTTATTTATCTTTCTGTAATTAATATCTTTATTATTTAGAGACGTAAACTGGGTCACGAGGTCACTTTCACAATAATCTGAAACTTTAGCCGATGTTCTCAATGTTTTTCTTGGATAGAATCAGATACCGGGGGCGAGATGAAAGAAGAACGAACGAAGGGCCACTCCGCCGCAAACTGTACTAATATGAGTTTGTGGATGACACTCTTGTCAACAAGCCGTGTTTTCCTGCCTTTTGATATAAAATTTTCCAGCTCTCGTCCGCCGGAAAATGTTTGTATGGAGTGTTGCCAGAGTGGACAGCTGAGATATTGCGGGGCCGTCTAGTGGCAATTGTTCAAGGCCCGGGGCAGGTACCCAGCATCCGCGGGACAAAACCGACTGACTACCGGCGACGTGTAAATCCTGCCATACATTCATCGGTTGTCATAAATTGCCGGCATATCAAACGTGTGTTTGACATCGGCTTCATTAATATAATCCCAAAAGCCTTTGTGTATCCATTCTTCTTGTAAAGCTTTGATGTGTATGTGTATCGATACGTATCCGAAAATCCGTGCATTAGTCTGGCGGTTCTGGTGGTTATTATTCACGCATAAAGCTCGAATATTTATGTATAGCTTGTATATCTGTGTGTAAGAAGATAATATAGATATAGGAGAAATAATTAATAGGATAATATTAGTTTTATATTAAGTTTGCCGCACGTGAAGTGTATTTTATCCATAGTTAAAAACATATATCTAACATACCATTTTGGATTTTGCAAGATATACAAGGTTTAAAAAAATAATCAAAGTGTCTTAGATAATTTTTTACTTGTGCAAATAGCTACGCCATTATAGCTCAGCCTTTAGAAACTAAACGACATACCATAACTTAATCTACTCCAAAAATAAAATTAGTAATTTTTATTGAAACTCCTTAAGAAATTCACTTATTTGTCTTGTATTAAATTCGGAAATATTTAGCAACATTCTGTTTTTAGACATTTTACATAATCAATCAAACTCTAAAATATTTATATTACTTATTATAATTTATAGATGATTTTTTTTAACATTTTTAGAAATCACGGAATTTATAGTGTCTGTTTTGCGTGGTAATAAAATCCCGATTTTTATGCTTAAGTGCTTTAAATTAAGAAAAAGCACTTGTTTGAGAAGGACTACATTATTTTTTATTATTAGTTATTTATAGGGAAAACAACAAATATTTGTGCACAAATGAAGATTATGGACAATTGCGCATATTTTTTATCTACACAAAAGTTGAAGTTTGATTACTTTCGGTCTAGTGTAAAAAACGCTTATTAAAAATATATTGAAAAATCCAGGGCATGTCATTTTCGCGCTATATACTCGAATGAAAATTATTTAAATAAACTTTTCATCAATATCTTGATTTTTTAAAAAAAATGGATATCTCTATGAATTAAAATAGCTATTCATGACATGCTTCATAATTTGGTCGATATTTCTACTGGCGCGTGTCAACTAGTATGTTTCACTCGTACTTGGCACATCGTACTGGATGCGAGCGAGAAAAAACATCGTGGTCACAGACGCGAATATTGTTGTTTTTATTATCAATGATTACTTATAATATTTTTCTTTAGACCTTTTTAGACAATTATAAAAAAAATGTCACACATAGAATTTATATTAAAAGAGTAATTCGAGAAAAATCAAAAACTTAGGATCTCGAGTAGATCCCATCGGCACGGTAAAATTAAAGATAGTTTATTGATGATCTATTCAACCCCATGCAATACTATTTAGTAAAATAAAATAAAAATATCAGTCAAAGAATGGCGGCGAGGGTTTTTTTTTTAAATAATTGAAAGAATTAAAAATTTGATCAGTAGCTAAAGAAAAGTTGTATGTATTAAAGATTATTTTTGGATCTAACTCTCTTATTTAACAAATAATATTCGCTCTGATAACTTTTTATTAGGATTATAACGATTTTAAAATTAGTTTGCCGCCAGCTGTCGTCGAGTTAACACGTAAGATTTGATCTTATTTTGTAGCTCTGTTAGTCTACTTTTGTTAATACTCAGAAGGTTTTTTTTACCATATAGAAAAAATGTCAAGGCCAGAAATCGAGGAGACCTATTTGCATTATTATAAGCTATTTTTGTTCGATCAAGGAAAGACAGCAAAAGAAGCCACCCAGATCATCTGTAAAATTTATGAAGACGTAAGTGGGTCCTATACAATAATCCAAAGACAAAAAATCAATGGCTTTCTAAAAACGAAGTTCCTGTACCTACCCCTTAACCCTCATTGACCTTAAAAAGGTCCTTCTTTGTGTTTGGTGGGACATGATTGGCGTCATCCATTACGAGTTATTAAAACCAGGTGAAACAATTACCGCAGAGGTATACTGTGGTCAATTAGTCAGAATGAAAGCGGAGCTGTTGAAAAATCGTTCAGTTTTGGTAAACAATCAAAGGTGAATTTTACAGCAGGACAATGCCAGATCACACGCGGCACGGATCACGCAGGAAAAAAATAGGGAGCTTGATTTTGAAGTTTTACAGCATCCCCCATATTCCCCTGACTGCCATCTTTTGAGATCGATAGAGCATTCCCTTAAAAATATTTTTTTTAATTCATTTGACAGTATCAAAAATCACATAGAATCATTCTTTAACGAAAAACCTGCAGAGTTCTATAAGAAAGGGATTGAAAAGCTGCCTGATTGTTGGAGAAAAGTAATAGAAAACAATGGAAATTATTTTACCGATTAAAATTGTATATATATTTTTAATATTTTTTTTATATGTGAAAAAAAATTATCATTACTTTCCGCTTTACCTAATATTTAAGATACCTTAAATAAGTTCTTATTCTTCTTAAAGTGCTATGCTCGTTCTCGGACATGGGGTATCTTTTTTGTATAAATATGTATTTTTCGCGAACTGAAACAATTCAAAAACTTTCAATTTTGTTCAGTTACGAATTTGGCGGAGTCAAAAGAGCTTCGTTCTTTCCAAAAAGCGATACTTTGGTTTACGAATTATTTTTATAATGACTAAAAGCACTGATTCCTTATGAAGAGGTAGAAGTACAAATATAATCCTGACAGGTTCCGTTCATAAATATCTTTAATATTCTTAAGTAACATCGCATTTCTAACACTTATAGTATAAATAAATACATAGCAAATTGTTTTATTGATTTTTTGGGTCTTAATTACGACGAAAAAAGGGTCTTTTTATTTTTCATTCCATTTTTTTTGTCAAAGATTGATTTTCTTAACAACCCCATCAAAGCTGTTGATTTTTATTTTAGTATATCGTATAAAAATTACTAGTCGAATCAGATTTGATATTAATGCAGGTCCAATTCATAGATATTATAAAATAATCGATTCAACGATTTGAAAAATGTTTTGTACCGTTTCGTAAAAAGATTTTTCCCCGAAATGATTCAAATTTCCCCGCATGATGTATGGCGCTCGCCTCGGTAAGCCGGACTTTACACACAACGAAATTTATTTATAGGACCTTGCCGATATCCATTTTGACAGGAATAAGAATTGTGGAAATCCATATCAAAATCCAAAAAGCGCCCGTAGGACCCACGCGACGTATATGTACGTGCCCTCCCTCCTAAGCGCCCCTTGCGCCTTACGACAAGCATGTGCTTCGCAGATTGAATATGTTGTGCGCATGCGCCTTCACTTTTGTATTTTGTAATAAAGGCGGGGAAAAAAAGTACGTGTTCATAATAAATAATCCGGGGATGTCCTGATGGACGACTTTCGGTGTGACATTGTTCCCGTGAACACGACTCAGGTGTTTGACAGGCGAATGATAAAATTTATTTAAGTAGATTACGTCGTAAGGTTCTATGGGAACTCGCGGAAATATCTCAGTTTTTATATTTAAATGAATAAAAAACAGAAGCGTTTTTTACAAACAAATAATATTAATTATAATATTTCATTGGATCTCGAGGTATTATTTTTTGATCTTATATAAGTGTAATCTATAGAATATCGAGCACATGTGTCAGCCATAAAACCATTATTTCGCCATCTATATCTTTCCTTCGTTCGTTTGAATATAATATTTTTCAATATTATTAATATGATACGTTCATGATATAATTTTATTTATTTATATAAGAGATATTCCCTGTATTTTTTTTTAATTATCTGGTAAAATAATCAACATGGGACTGAATTATATTGAGTTGGATTCTCGTCTTAATGAGAATCCAACTCATTAAATAATGAGAGGCAATATAAAGAAGAACACATAATATCTGATTATTTTCAATTTATCAATTTGCAGTGAACGTTTTTCATCCAGATAAATGTTATTAATCATTTAAATATCAAAAAATATCCATAATATATATTTTTGTATTAGAGGGACTCTAAAGAAATTTTATAGCATAATGTTCGAATGCAGTTTGTATTCAGACACGACTAAAAAAGCATACCTTAAAGTTTTATTTGCTTAAAACTATTTTTTAGCATAATTTATGAGTGATACATTATATAAACATAAAAATTGACGAAGGATACATCATATTTTGTATGCTATTTTTTCGACCAGTACTTGAATGCCAGAAAAGCCACTAAAGCTATTAAATATCATCATCATCATCATTTGCCAGTCACAAGGCTCTCACTCGCTGAGGGCATGGACCTTACCAAAATCTCGCATGGTAGTCGAGGCCAAAGGAACCTGAGTCTCACACGTGACGTGTAGGCTCCCCTTTCGTGTCCATGCCGCGGGGACCCGAGCCGTCTTGGTATGCGATTTTTTGTAAAGAGTTTCCCTCTCTTGGCCATTGCTGGCATTGGACGTACATCTTCTACCATGTTGGTATCAGATTTTACCCTCTAGACCAGGGTTTCCCAAAGTGTGAGCCGCGGCTTCCCAGGGAGCCGCGGTGTCGTCATAAGGGCGCCGCGAAATATTCAATTAAATAATTCGGCAAATTTGTTGGAATTCCCAATTCTCGAAATTTTTGGGCCATCTTTTTGCGCTCGAAAAAAATCTGATGTATTAAGGGAGCCGCGGAAAAATCTGATGGTTTAAGGGAGCCGTAAACCGAAAAAGATTGGGAACCTCTGCTCTAGACTGTGTCCAGGCAAGTAAGAGGGGGTTTGTCTCGGTTTTCTTTTTTTTATCTCTTCTCTAAGGCGTTATCTGGTTATAACGAGTCACGAGTGACAAGTAGCAAACGATCACACACACACATATATAGATATACACAGGCATACACATGCACATCTGCCCAAAACGAGTCCCAAGTAACCGGTCGCAAGTGATTATTAGCCCTGTCGCGCAATAGCAATCCTTTCATCATGGGAAATATTTATGTTAAAGTGCTGACAGCATGCAGATAGCAGTTTTGGTTTCGAATGTGTAAATTGAGAAATATAAATCTAAAATAGGGACTTGAATATCGATATCCTACTAAATTTGTTGACATATTGAGATCCCTGGTCCTCACGGTCCCAAGGTTCTCTGTACATTCACATTTGCAATGAATCAGTAGAACAAATAGAATATGAATTTTGACATCGAACGTACTATCAGAAAATAACAAGGAAGCGCGGAGAAATGGATCTTTTTCAATAACATAAGTCGAAAAAGGAAATGGCCAACTCCGAATCAGGCTTCGGTTTCGACCCCTAAGCCTGGTTTAACACTGGTTAAAGTTCTTTTATGCATTTGGTAGGATGTAAGAGAAATAATTCATTACGAATAATTCAAACCGGGTGAATAATTATTCTACATGTTTAATAAACAGAAACGGTATAATTTAAGACGCCCCCATAAAGCAAGGATGACTTAATGAAAATATGAAGAGTTTAACTGTTGGATTCTACCACACTCTTTATATTCCCCAGACCTTGTTCCTTCCGGTATATCCATGGAGCACACTTTAAGAGAAAAACGTTTCGAAATATAATGGAGTATTTCAATTGAAAACCAGAAAGTTATTTAAAAAGAAATTGAAAAACTATAAGGAAGATGAACAAGAGTTTCTTATATTCATGAAAATTATGTTTTAATTATAATATGTAAAAGAAATAATAAAAAAAAAATACTTTCTATATAGAAGGAAAGTATTTTACATGACAAATAACGCATTAGATGTATCTTTCAATTTATCTACAGAAAGTTCGTTAAGGGGGCTCGAAAACAACCGCGTAGTCCGAAGGGGGTATCTCATATACCCCAAGAATGTCAAGTTAAGATGTTGATGAATTTATCATCAATATTTTTTTTATAAAAATAGATTGCTCTAAGAATAAAAATAGTTTTCCATGATATGCTTCATAATTTGGGCGATATTTTAGATTTTTTTTAATAATCAGTAGAACGCGCAAATGACAACGCTCTCGATGATGTCTCGCCGCAGATTAGGCTCTCGCAGCATGTGTTAATCGTACGTTTCAGCTGCACTCGGCATATCGTACGAGATACGAGCGAGAAAAAACATCGCGCGCTTGGCAACAGCAGTGTATATTGTTTACATTTTTTTTCATAAAGGATAATATTAAAGGAGAATGATAATTTGTGATATTTATTCTTTAGATATTTTTAGACAAATACAAAAATATTGTGTAAAATTAGGGGTACCCAATATATCCAATGGGTATGGCTAGGTTAACCTGTGATAAATCAGGACTACGAAGGAGAATTGAACCAAAGTCCTAAAAAAATGTTAAACGTTTTAACAGAACAAAAACTGAGCTAAACTATAATCTATTGATGGACATCCGATAAAATGGTAGACGATGTAGAAGATTTTTAAGAAGTAAAGAATGGGCAATAGAGATACATATATTATATATGTCTACAGACATGGACATTTATATTGAATAACTTTAGCTACGAACAAATATTAGAGAGAAAAAAATGAAACATTGAAATAATTTATATTGTTTATTAAATTATTTGTTATCATATTATATAATATATATAAAATACTTCTAGCTATTATAATAATATATAAACCTTAATTATGTATTATTTGTATTACTGTATTGATTATTATTCTAAATTACACCTAAAAATATTTATAAGCCGATCGCACAGATCTGAAACGAAAAACTGTAATTGGAAGAAGAATATTTGCATAAAATTGTAAGCCTTTGGTTAATTTTTATCATTTAGTATATCTATTGATATTTAAATTTTACGTATTAATATAATATGTAAATTGCAATGGTCGAATTTTATTATAAGATTTTTTTTATTAAATAAAATAATATATATATAGGATATACAAAAATGGATTTATTTAAAGATTATATATAAAGAGATTGTACATTTTCGGATAATGTTTATCTGAGAGATCTGTATTCCGATTATGTTTTCCTAAATCTCTCTTTAAGCGGCGTATTCATCTAAATATAACCATATATAAAAATACTGAAATTATTGAATAAATCAACCGGTTTTTTTCATATTTGTTTTTATTTGGAAGGCAATCAAAAGTATATAAAATAATTTGTAAATTTTAACAAAATTCCGAAGAGAAATGCCGGATTTTCGCCCAGCTTTCATACGATATGATTACCATTCTGTTCAGTTATAACATATGCGACACCGGAGACGATATCATTACGCCATCTTGCGAATCGCGAATATCAGAGCATGGGCTTATCACAGATTGGTTCGGGAATGTAACATATGGTATCCGATCATATCCGACGTTCCGTTATCCGCGTTTATTTTATTACACTTTTTTTTTGCACACTCCACAGGAACCTTTTTCACAATACACTTTTTCGAATATTTATTCTGGCTGTATAAACACGGTTTTTCATTCCAGGGGCGTCCAACTTTTCGGCATGGGGGAGGGAGGAAGAGGGACCTTTTAATTGCGAGCTGGATGCGATTTTGAATCGCAATATCCGTGCAGCAGATGCGCACTCGACAATCGATGCCACTAAAGCGCACTAGGATTTTGTTTATGCACTGTTTTATGCAGTCGGTTCATATATATATTTATTTAATTATTTTAAGTTTTAAAAATTGTATCCATAAATAGCGCGGTGTAAGTAAAATTAAATTCATAAACCTTATTTGTGTGTTTAATAATATATATGTAGAACTAATTATAGTACCCGGGAATCAAAATACCACATGATGCATGTTGCTCCTTAGCTGAGTGGTTAGTGGTTGGGTCTAATACGGAGAGCATTAGGTATTCAAATCCCTTAAGAGTCAATGTATGTACATTCATAGTCGCAATTATATTGTTATTGTTGTATGTATATTATCTTATTAGATTTTGATTACTTTTTAAATAAAAAAATATTATATTTGAATAATTTTGTTGAAAAATAATATTATTGTTTCCGTCTTCATCTTCAAAGATTACCTTGATTAGTTATAAACGCTATCACGAAGAATAACTATTATGCCTTTAGAACCTCTACATTTTATACTACCCTTTGCGTTTAAGTCAATCGTTAGCTTCCGTTATGATAAGCTAGGTGTATATCCTAAGGAATAGACAGTGTTTTTGGCTATCCATAATACTCGTTGCGTCTTAATTTTAATCAATATGTTGCCTTGAGATTTAAATTTGAAAAATTCCCATTAATTTTAAAAACTAATAAAGCCAAAAAAATGAAAAAAGGGAAAAAATATTACATATTAAATACAGTCATGCGTCCTCGACTCGCACATAATAAGTTCATAAAAATTTTCGAAAGTATAAGGGTGTTAAAAAAACATCATAAACCTTATAAAAAGCAATGCCATCTTATTTTTGAAATAAGTTTTTAATATTCTTTTAATTGGGTCTTCAAATCTTCATCCAAACTAAGAGCTTTAGTTGAAATATTAAATTTTCACATTTGAATCCCCAATGGTCGATGTACTACAATTAAGTGACATTAGTAGTCAGTGCTTTGTTTACTACTTCACTTGAATTCCCATTCTCTTTCTCTCTCGATCGAGATAAGCAATAATATTTGCCCAATAATCTTAAAAACCCAATAGTTTTTTTTTTATCAAAATGTTGTCTTATTAATTTCCTATTCATCAAATATTACACTGGTTTTGCGCTAATTAGTATCCAAAAATATTCTTGCCACATCTGATAAAATTTTCCTTCACGATTGAAAAAGGATTACTGTCTATATTTTGTAATTAGGTTAAGTCACTTCTTGTATCATAATTAATCATGTCGTCAACAAAGAATTAAGAGAAGGACACTATGGTAATGTCAGTTCGATAAAGAAATTCTCACTTAGCATCTAAGATCTTTCTATCCAACTTATCCCTTTTCTGGATAATGATCTATAGGGATATTTTTATATATTCGTGTCTTCAAATAATCTTGTATTATAGCATTTACAATATTTTTTTATAATACAATATATACAATGCGTACAGTTTGGGAATCAATTCTATACTCTTTAGAAAACTTTGGTTTATATTCCCCAGTTTTTAATATAAAGTCATAAGTCTATCAAATAATATATTTATTTTTTTTATAAATTGATAAATTACTTTTACTTGTGTCTGTGAAACGGGGGCATGTGCATGATTCCCATTTTGGAGGATCATGGATATTTTTTTCATGACCATATAATGGGGTGACATTTCGTTGACTTCTGTACGGAAGTACTTTCTTATAGTGAAGAGGGCTGCTGCCCATTTCCAGCTTATATTTCAACCCTTCATATTTTTGCAAAATATAGGTCATCAGCCTTCAGTCACACTATATCTCTGTTTACCAGCATCTTAGAATTCATTAGAATGGTCACCTATTCAGTTACTATTTTTCTCCTGATTTCAGATTCGAAAATCCCCTGTTAAAAATCTACAATTTTATTAGTTTTATTACATAAATTGAATTCATGCACCGATATTCTGCAAACCAGATAATCCACACGCGGATAATTGAAAGTGCACAGCTTATTTATATAAAATATCACGCGTATTTACAAAATATTTCACTTTGTTATTTTATTTTTTCATTAATATTAAAATGAAATTAGAAAAAATATATTTTTACCAAAAAAAAATTAGAGCAAGCCTTACATATTTTTTAAAGGCTTACAGCACAGTGCAGGAGGTGAAAGGAATATAATAAAATTAACCTATCTTTGTAAATCTTACAAGTCATAAACTTTTTGAATTTGTTTAAAATAGTAAAAAGATTGTAAATAATAAATAATCATTGTTATTTATTGTCTGAAATTACGAAAAAAAACAACAATATTAGCTTTAGTTGCCATGGGCACGATGTTTTTTCTCGCTCCATCCGGTTTGATGTGCGGAGTTCGAGTGAAACGTTCGGTTGGCACGTGCTGCGAGAGTTAAGTTTGTGGCAAGACCACAGTCTGCGGCGGGACATTGCTGAGTGCGTGTATTATTTACGCGTCGTATTGATAAGATAAAAAAATCTAAAATATCGACCAAATTATGAAGCATATCATGAATAACTGAATATTTTATAAAATATTTCTAAATGCTTAGGGTCTCTACGAGACCCTCTTCGGATGACAAGGTTATTTTTGTGTATATATATTAAATATATTTTCAGTTCTAGTATAAAAAAAATGATTCATATCATGATTCAATAAAAATGTAAATCAGATTCTACCTAATAAATTTAAATTGTATAATCAATTCAGGGCTATGTATCTAGACATTGATAATTTAATTTGGTTCACCATTAAATTATTGGCTTTTTCTGCTCACCGGCTAATACGAAAATCTAATTTTCTTTATTTAAATGTCGATACGAAAGTTTTTCATTCATAACAAAAATAATTAAAACGTCAAATAACTAACTTTTCGATTAATTTTACCCGTTTCAATCTAGCACACGAACGTACAGTGACTTTTAAAGGCATTAACGTTTAGTCACCCGACAAGGAAGAGCGATTATGATCCATTTTTTTAATATATTTTTTTTCTCCGCACAATATCCGGATATAATACGGGGGATGTGAAAATAATCACGGTGTGGACAAAGGGGTGTAATTTTTTAATCATCACCGAGAGGACATCTCCGCTTGTTTACCTTTGCCCGGGTAAAGCCCAGATTAATTTGTAAGGGTTTATTGTCTGGCCCCGGCTTAATCTCGCCCGGTAGCCCCGGCTCCCCTAATAAATCTGAGCCGGCCCTGTGTTTTGTTTGCACACGTTATTATGCGAGTGGACAATGCGAATGCTTTTGATTTTCGCCTAGACCGCTATGCGCTCCATTATGCTCCCGCGATATTTCAGAGCGTGTCCTGGCCTTAAAAATTATGTTCTGTAATTTAGTTGCAATTAGTGCTGGGTTTTAGTACTGCGGTCAAAGAAACGGCAGCGAAAGCGAGAGCTGGCAGAAATGTTTTATTTAGAGTCGCAATGTTGTGACATTTATATTGCGCTGAAATTATGTAGAACTGAATAAAATATATTATATTTGACACTGAGAAAAATATACACTATGTCAGAATATAAGTAGTAGAATTAAAAGAAAAAATCCCCATAGCACAAGATTTTTGATTAATACAATAATTACAGTTGTAATAAAGATCTTTCTACAGAAAGAAGCTATAAATTAAAGCTAAAACCATTAGGAAAGCTTAAATTTATTTATTAAAATTAAAAATAAAATATATTTAGTACTAATTGCAACGATACTCTAAGACAGTACTGAGTAAACTTCTATAGTGCCGAGATAACGACCACGCTATAGGAATTCACCTTATAGAAGACTGAAAACTCGTACAAAATTTAGCGATAGTTTATTTTAAAATTTTATATTGTATAAAAAATGAGATCAATATATCAAACATGTTTTTATTGCCTAATTTTCAAATGAAAGTCTGAAAAAATATAAAATTACTGC
>JAGXCT010036998.1:18510-69973 GCA_022495035.1 Philopotamus ludificatus
CAAACTATGGGACCTTGTTCCTGTTGTATGAATCAGTACCTAATTTTGATGCGTAGTATAGCTAACACTTCGAGAGCCAGGATCCTTCTAGAACCATATTCGGGTTAATGTCTCCATAAACCGAATTCGTCACCCATGATCTCATCGCATTAGCTTACTGCCGAATTGCTCTAAAATAAATAATAATCTCTTTATTGTAGTAAAAGTGTATAATTTAACAAGCTAGACAAAGTAAGAGTTTTTTTCAATCTCGCCTATGTATTTAAATGAAATATTCCAGATAAAATTAACAAATTTGATATTATATTAGGGTGACCAATAAGTAATCGCGTATTTTATAAACAATACAAACATATATTTATTTCTTTTGTTTTTACGTAATACTAAGAATTATGGTTTCCATATTGTATTATGGAAAAAGGTTTTAAATTAAAACAGTATATGCCACATAAACCTGAAAAGCTAATAATCGAATGGAACAAGGTCTCGTAAAAATGGAGAATGTAGTAGAACATTTCGGTAGTGGTCTATAAAGAGCGAGGTTCCAAGGCAGTAAACCTTTCAGATTAACTATTAATTTTAACACAACTAATTCTTGCATTACGTGCGTTTTAAATGAAATTGTATTGTGGACCATGAAAATGCGAGTTTCTGAAAATTATTATTCAGTCGGTAGACGAAAATTGATTTAATCAGGGATTTTACCACGTCATCATTGGATTTGTAGGTCGTCCTAATACAGGCGCGTCCTTTAAATTATATTGTCTGATTTAAACTTTTGAAACGAAAACTGATATTTCCGTACCGTTGGCACTTGTTAAACTTTGTTAATGACACCTTGCTGGCATTCAAGCCATGGCCGCAAAAAAAAGAGACATATAATATCTGAAGTGTCCTTAGTTAGTTTAAACTTTAAAGTATAGACCTTTTAAATAAAAAAAAAATACTGCGTTGCTTACTTTACCATGTTTAGACAGACTAAACTCAAATATCGGCTCATAAAATATGAGAATTTAAAAATCTACTGATGTCACAGGAAACAATAGATTTAATCATGTCTAGGATCAGAAAAGAATTTATGCAATGAGAAAATTCGCACAAACATTAAACTGGTGGCATGCCATGTTGCTTAAAGTTGGAAAGTTCTGATTGAAGTTTGAGACGGTTTACAATGGAAAATGGTAAGAACTATGATATGCTAGGCCTAAAATACAATAGATAAGCGTAGCTCAATCTAAAAAAGCATATTTGGGGGAAATACAGACAAAGTTTAGAAAATATGGATATGGTCCAGCAGTAAATATGAAAAACTATAAATAATTCGATTGACCAGTTAATTAGAAATTTTGTTAAAATCAATTTTTAATAGTACTCTTAGTTACATTGCCGTTCCCAAAAATTAAATCAATTTATTTTAGCTCATTTGACATTTCAAAATATATTATATCTAATTTATGGCATAAGTTGATCATTATCATATGTAAAAGTATGAAGAAATAGTTTATTTTTTAGATAGTTTCAGCTGTTTCACTCTCCTTATAGAATTGTAAATATTAGCGATACCCAGAATCAATAGCGATCACTTTTGTCATTTTGCACTCTTTTTTGTCGTCCAAAAAATGTTAATCCTGGATGGTATTTCGATCGGGAATATTGTGGATGCAATAAAGTATCACAATCGAGGATTACTTTTATTATCGCATTAACTTAGACACACTCAGGACATTTTCTGACATTCAATATGACACAATAAAAATGGTACACATATATTTCTCGTTGCTTCATCGGATTTTCTTACATGTGTTATACCGCACTTCTGCCCTTAATGCTAGACTTGTAAAAAGGGTTATTTTTTATCTTTAAACAATATTCGAATAGTATACAATTTTTAAAAAAAAGTCAACATAAATATTTCCATGATATCATTAATAATAATTTAATGGTCATACTCATAATGTAACATAATATATCACGTGTTTATTCTGATAAATCATATTAGTTTGAAGTGAAACAAGTAGACCATAAAATATTATTGCTTATGAAAAATCGCTTGATAGAAAAAAGCTGAAAACAACCACTGAATATAGTATTTCATAAAAAAATAAATATGATAAAGACTGCAACAAATAAAGAATATGATATCTACGTAATTCTGGTGGATTTATGTAATTTTTCAAACAGGGGATTTTAATTTGAAAACATCCGTATGTAATGTGATATTTTCAGCGCAAGGATCACGTGCTCACTCCGGGATTCTGTAATAAATTCAAGTTTTATGGGACGACAGCAGAGACGGTTCGCAGATTGTCTGCGGTTTACGGGAGACTCACCAAATCCATTCCGGCCGGTTTATGTCCCGGGATATTATAATGTCCCGGGAATGTGGACTTAGTGACCACCCGTTTATTGGCCGCGGGGAGGAAGCGTATACTTTGATGGGCCGTAAGGAAAGGGCGCCGGATTTAACGGCTCGATTTTAAAATTTGCCCGTAAACCCGACGAGATGTTTTCAGCAGAGGGATGGAAAAATATAAGTATATTTGTTGACAAAAGTTTGCCATATTTCATTTGTCACCCGCGCTCCATTGTTGACTCTCGAATAACACAAAGCCGCCGAGAATAAATGTCCTTGTATCCCCCCGGGCACACATTCTGCTGAAATTAATAAGACCGATGAACTGATACTCCCGGTACGTATTTAATCTGTTGTCCTCGGACGAATATATCCTTTATTCCTTTATTAAACACCAATAGTGTGTGAAGACACTCTGACAATGGAATGGAGATCAAATGACAAAAGATTGATAAACGCCTTTCACGCATTCTTCGTCAAGTGTCGGGCGGCTGCTGAAATACAGACGTTTTTATTGAATGTTCAGGATTTTCGCGCCATTATATATTATACTTATTTTTATACAGTACACGTGTATTATTATATTGAAAACAATTCGCAGATTTTGAGATAAATTTCATCGCTGTGACGTTTGATTCAGTAAACGTTCAGTGAACAGCTTGATGAGCGATCGCGTAACTTTTCTCAAATTAACTTTGTTAATTTTAAATATAAAATACATCACATTTAAAACAAATTTCTAAATGTAATCAAGAGTTGATAGTAATCATTAAAATATATAATTTACGAATAAAATATATAAAAAAATATTTCTCTCAACATAGCAAATAAAGTAAAAGCAAATTCATTTAAGATCACAAAATATTTAGAATAAAATTAAAAAATACTAAATTATTGCACAAACATTTCAACTACACCTACTAACTATGAAAATTAAAAAAAAATGGTGTAGTATAAAAAATGACATTATTTCCTTATTAAAAATGATAAAATGTTAGTAAAACATCGATCCTTTATATTTTTTTGTTGTTTTTAGACATAAAAAAAATACATAGCAGATCACACCTGACTAATACGGAGGCTAAAGCACAAAATCAGATTATCATATCATATTCTAGCTTTTCCACAAGAATAAAATCGCCGAGCATTTCAAACACTTTAAATCTTGTCGATAACTAAGAATAAACTAAGCAACCGATATGGCTATCAATGTCAAGATACGTCAGGGACAGGTGTACTAACTGAGTTAAGAGTAACAAAAAGAAAATTATTATTTTTTTATTTAATTTAGAAAATATATATTTAAATAATTTAAAATACATATTATTTTATATTTATGATCTTATTATTATTTTTACTTTTTTTCTAGGTTCTAGCTTTAACTTTAAAACTTATTGGTTCTGATTTTAAATACGTTTACTAGTTATTTTAACGTTGCTTAGACTTTAGAAATTTTTTCTCATTTAATCGAGCTTTTCATCTTTAAATGGAAAGATTTTCAAGAAGAAAGAACCAGCGATTACTAAAAAATATTTATAAATTACAAAATCGTTTTCTATATTTTTCATGGATGATTTTTTGTTCGTAAAAGTTAATGAAACTCTTTTAACCGTTAAACCCATCCGTCACAGTGCTCGAAAACAACAGCGTCATTCGAAGGGGGTCTCACAGATACCCCAAGCATTTAAAATCAGGATATTGATGAAATCTTCATCAATATCTTGACATTTTTTTAAAAATGGATTATTCTAGGCTTTCATGATATACTTCATAATATTTAAGATTTTTTAACTAATCAATATGACGCGTAATTGAAAACGCGCTTGACGATGTCTCGCCGCAGACTGAGCTCCCTCAGCACGTGTCAGTCGCCCGTTAAATTCACACTCGGCACATCTTACCGGATGCGAGCGAGTGGAAACAGCAGCGAATGTTGTAGTTTTTATTTTTTTCGCAATTGCAGACAATATATGGCAATGGTTATTTATAATACTTTTTTTTTAGACAAATACAAAAAGTTTGTGACATTTATATTAGAAGTTATTTTTACTTAAAAGTGTTATTCGAGAAAAATCATAATTGTTTTAAATTTAAGTTAATTCATTGCAAATAAATCTAGAGTATATTTTCTTTATTAACGTTAGAAAATAAAAATCTTATTAGTGCATTTTATTAAAAAATGCATCTGCATATATTGCATCAAAATATTAAAAAATCCAACTCGTAGATTTCTGTTTGAGAAGCATTATCTGAGTAATCCTAGGGTCAATTTTGAATTTCATCAGAGCCAGTTAAGACCTTAACCCGCATTCACTTTAGCCGCGCTATTTTTCATTAGCACTTAATTTTCCCGTCTCACCGGTTTCGGCGCCACCTCTTTTTGTATATTTCAAAACTCCTGAGAAACTGTTGCGAAGACCCAACATTTCGCCAAATTTACATAATAAGCTGATATAAAATTCTCCTGCGGGCAGGGAGGGGGCCCGAGGACGAGGTCGGGGCTGCGGGGCGCTCCTTTATTTCCAACCCTGGAAAACCCGCGAAAATGCTAACCGAGGAATGGCAACACCGATTAATATGCAAACTGTATGTGTCTTATTATTAGTTGGACGGTGGCAGGCATTCTGTGCTTAAACCCCTGAAATGTATGTGTGTGCACGTATTTATATAAATACGCCAAAAACGGGGGGTTTAACCCTTTCGGTGTCGTTTAACTTTATGTTGTTTGGCGATGTCGTCATAAAATATTAATGAATAATAAAAAAAAATTGTCGTATTTTTTTTCAAATTCAAAAACTCGATGCCACTATTGAATTTTTAAATGGATTAATAATTAATAAACTTCTACATAACCGTAGTTGTTAGTTTTTTTATAGATAAAATAAATTCGTTGGTTTCGGCCGTAGAATTGTGTAGTGATTTTACATACTTTTTACACTACTATACATTTAAATTTACTGAGTTGGAATGGAAATGGTAAAATCCAGATATTGTGGAATATGGTAAATATATTTAATTGAAATTAATATATTAATGGTATTTAAAATAATAATACTCTTCTAATTAATAATCATTATTTATGAGCTATCTAATGCAACATTGAATTCGGATTAAATAATATAATATTTTCTTTATGTTACTTTATTTGATTAAAGTTTCTTAGCAGTATAATAATATAAAAATTGTTCTGCTGAAGAAAGTTCATATTTTTTCATTCACAATATTGCAGAAGCCTTCCTCTGCATTGAAGTAGTTTTATTTTTTATATTGCTCAAGATTTAATATGTATGAATTTTCTTTCTCGCGCTGTACATTTATTCTAGTCTAAAAATATAAACAAATATGATATTGCATAAAAATATTCAAATGATAAAAGAATATAAAACTAATTCATGGTTCATTGAGTTATCTTTAACTGAGAACACGTTTCATCTTCATTCATTTTGTGTTCAATTTACTATTTTTATTTATTTTATTTATAATAATAATATAAATAAATAGAATTAAACCACAAAAATATTAGAGTTTATATGCTTTTTTACTTTACTATTTCATTAAATTTAAATCTTATTCATCCCAGACTTTAATTATGCGATTAATTGGTTCCGAAGGTTTTCGTAAGTAGAGGAAAGTATAAAATTAGCATTTTGGGGGAAAATATGTTTTAGTTTCAAAGGATGGGTGAAAGTAAAATTGGTCTAGATGATACACTCAAGCAAATATTATTTATTGCATAAATTATTAGAAATATTGCACATAACAGAATCTACATAGGTATATTTATAGTCGGACTACATCTACTAATACTAAGTATTGGTCCAGTGTTGATCGTCTTTTAGACCTTTTATTTTCTTCATAAATTAAATCTTAGCATGCAATATCATTATTCAATGCTTTTGTAATTTTCGCAGATCATTCAGGATCTGCAGTTCCATCTTCGCAGTTTCAAATAGCTTGAGTTGTTCAATTAATTCCTCTGATAAAAACCCTTCTTTTTACCCGTCCTCAAGTTTCACCAATACATCGTTGCTCATTTCCGCTGAATGATTGTTAATCAAACTAACGAAATCCTCTTCTCTGGGTTTAAATTTAGTTCTTTGATCATTTCAACAATATTTTGAATACTACGTTAACTACTTCAGTTAGTGTACTACTCTCCTCAACCAATCGAAGGATGATGTTTTCTATATGTTACTCATGGTATAGCATAGTCGTATAGTAGATATAGCAACTTTACTCCAGGCATCACCAGTATTTTGAACGGCTTTATAAATATCGTATACTTTTTAAAATTGGCCAATCGTTTTTTCCATTAACAGCTCTAACTTTTTAAATGTATGTATTACGCCTTAATCGTTGTATTCGTAGAAATGAATATTATTTTTATATTGTCATTATCACAAGGATATCCTGGTGCATTGTAAACTGAATCTTACATTGACTTGGAATTTAAAAAAAATAGAAATGGCTTATTTTACTCTCTGTTTGGAATGATTTGTTTTTAAAAAAGTCTTCTATAGAACGAAACAAATGGTAGTCTGAAGGGGGTAAGTCTGGCGAGTAAGCAGGATACAGAAAAGCCGTCAAACCCAAGTCACCCATTTTTTTCAGGGACAAATTTGCGACATGGGGACGCGTATTATCGTGGAGGAGGAAGGTTTTCTCTTTTCTCGCTAGACCCGGCCTTTTTCTTTGTAATGCAGCTTTAAATCACCCCAATTGGTCACAGTACACTTGCGCTGTTACAGTTTGGCCGTTACTTCTTGGTAAATGATTCCTTTGAAATCCCACCAAACCCAAAGCAAAAGTTTTTTCTGGTGCAATCCTGCTCTAGGCGTTGGAATCGGCTGTTGTTTACGTTCAAACCATTATTTTTTTTTCTCTACATATTCGAGTACAACACCCACTTCTAATCTCCGGTGATTAAATTGAGAAGAAAAGGTGTTGTAAGCTCTTGCGCCTGCAGATATTCGCATGTTTTTATCCTCTTCGATTGGTTACGGTCGGTCAACGCGTGGGAGACCCAAATTCCTTCTTTTCAAATCTTTCCCATTTTTTCAGACACTTCTGAGTGATGGACCACTTTGTGCCGATTATATTTGACAGTTCTTTGATGGTTAAAGTTGGGTTTTTTTCAATTTCAGATTTTATGACGGCTTTATTTACTGTACAGGGTCGTCCATTTCGAGGCTCACCTTTTAAGTAAAAAAATCCGGATTTTAATTTTCTGCACCAGCGTTGACAATTTCTGACATCTAATACGTCTCCATAAATGTCGTAAATATTTCTTGTGGCGATAGTTGCATTTTTCTTTGAGTAAAACGAGTATGCAGTTTCGAAAAACATCTGAAGGAACAAATTTGTACATTGTGACTGGGTCGAGTAAATTATTATTTTTGTATTAACCACTTCTGTGGTCAACCTCTTGGAAAAAAGTGGGTAATTGTTCTCGAGAGAGCAAATTACGACACGTGTCACTCAACGCGCGCGATGCGTTCTCTAGACTGGTGGGGGATAGACCCGAGCTGGATTCGGGCAAACCACTATAAAAGTTCATTATTTTGATATTGCTTGAATCCAGTTCGGGCAAATCACTGTGTCAGCAAAATACCTACCCGAGTTGTATTCAGGCAAATCACACAAGGGGTTAATTACAGACACACAACAAAATAACACGTCTTGAGTCGTCAAAAGACTAAAAACAACTGATTCTAAAACTACCCTTTGAAATTACGACATGGCTTTTTACTACACCTAATATATATGTTTGCGAAGTTAATACATTTACCTCCATCATCGATATATTGCTCAATTTAGAGCTATGTTAATATGTGTTATTTCAAACAGCTCTTATCGATTCTAATGCATCCCTATCCAGGACATCTTTTAAATCCGACAACGGTTCGGGACATTAGAATTTATAATAGCCGACCGCACGCCGGACGTTCGCAGAGATTGTGGTACCCGGCCACGGACAATATGGGGAATTAAAGCGCCACCGACTGCTCCGGGGTCTAATTGGTTTATCCCGTCTTTTTTTGCTTTAGAAATTTTATTTTTAATTTTATCATCGGCCGTAAATGGAAACCGCGCCAGCGCCGGTTCTCGGGGACTTTAACGGCCCCGCTTAAGGCATTAAGTTCTGCGTTAAATATCGCCGGGTACGCACAATGGACGGAGCTTAAAGGTTATGTTACCTTTAAAGGTTGTGTCTGTTTGTCGATACGATTCGCGGAAAAGAATAACCGTAATTTTTTCGCCTGACAATGAGGCCGATAATAGACGCGGAAACAAAAGAAAATGTTAATGGCCGAAAAGTCGAATTCCACCATAAAAGAATATAAATCTGTATACATTTGGATGAAATATTTGTAGAATTTATCAAAAGAATCATAAATTATTTAATTTTATTAATTAAAACCTCTAGAGTTACTTATTTGACTTATCAAATCTTTTTTTACCCAGATCAACTTATTTAAATTATAACGAATCTACACAAAATGTTTAATTTTCCTCCCACCCCAGTTATTCAAAATTATTACCGTTCTTGTCAATATACTAATTTTACAAACTTCAGCAAACATTTCGTTTGTAATCGACAAAATTAATTGAAAAGTAATTGACACTAGTAACTGTCAAACAATAATAAGAAATGCTGCTTGTTTTCTTCGGTCCGATTCTTTATTTATAGTAGGTACCATTGTTGAGATGTAACTTTTCCATTTAAAATGTATTTATTTATTTATTTGACTACGATGGATTAATGAAATAACAGAAGGATTCCAAAAGCGTAATTCAACCATATAAGGTTTTGTTAAAATTCGATAAACATTTCTAAAGACTCTAAAGATACAACGGGAATTTGTCTCACACTAATATTCCCACAAGTCTTGAACCACAACCGTTAATTTTTAATAATGTTTCAGCTTGATTGAAATGTTAATTGTTTTATATATAAATATTTATTCAACACGGAATTTTTTTTTTTTGAGTCGTGAAGCGATTACATATTATTATATTTTTTTATAAGATATTAATCCACTTTCCCTCATTTCTGAGGATCGTGACCATGTGCATGATTCCCTTATGGAGGACCATGGACATGGCTTTCATGGGAATATATAGTGCAGTGGTTTCCCGTTGCCTTCTGCACCGCAGTGATTTTTTTATACTGAAGAGCGCTGCTGCCCGCTTCCCAGCTTATATTTTTGACAATTATTTTTTTGTGAAATGAAGGTCGTCAGCCTTCATCCCACCCCTCTGTTGACCAGCGTCACTCAGAAGTATTCAGAATGGTCACCCACCTGAATACTATCTGCGCTTATTGGCAATTAACTTTAACAATCATAATTTGATTGTAATTACCTCTAAGCTATGACGGGTACAACACGGAATAGATGGCATTAAATTAATTAATTCCAACACGCCAAACTACAAACATAAATATTATTTTATAAAACATGCAGAGGTAATGGGAGGCTTCCTCTTACATACCCCCTGGCAAGTGTTATAAAGAATAATCTGAATTCATCCGACTACTAACTTAGCTCTTATGTCTTTAAACGCGATTAAACTTGATTGTCAACAGATTTTTTTGATGTTTCGCAATAATTTTCTTGGCCGGTGAAGCTCATCGATATCCTTGGTCCTCCTGAACGCTGTCTATGAACATCCTGAACAGTTCCATTCATTTTATACTTATCTTTTATCCGATTAAGTAGCGTAGGTGGATCTGCCTGAAACTACCCGCTTTATTGTCCTTGTACTATTTTCATGCTTCTAATAGAATTTCAGAAAAAAAACCGTTTTTCAAAAGTCAATCTTGGTCTTATTATGTCACTTATCATTTGTAATTGATTACACCGTAAAAAACAGAAAGTTTTGATCGTTGTATGTATTTTTGTGTCCTATTTGAGAGCTTCGTGCTTCGGGTTTGTTTATTTTATTCTTAATAAAATAATAAAATATATGATAAAAAAAGAAAGCTGAGGAACATAATATTATATACAAAAAACTTAGAAAAATGTTTACTCTACCGTGTTCAGGACAGGCTGATCTTAAATAATAAACAAAATGGATTTCTTTCCGGTACATCTAATATATGCGATACCCTTTCTCTGCAGTCATCGGACATCAAATCTTTGCTCGAACGGGCAACCGTCAAATAAAGATCTGGGAATTCTGTTTATATGATGTATGTAAGCGCGCGAGTGAGATTAAGCGCGAGTGAGATTAAGGAGGGGCGGGCGCTGCCCCGATAAATTTGGATTCTACCCCCTTGTACTAGCTCTAAATTCTTTATTCATCAACCAGTTCTGGGGTAATCTCAGCAGACCAACAGGATTACTATAACTTTAACGCAATATTATGGAGTCTCTTCTTCAATGCGGCTTGGTCCAAAGCTTTGACGTCGATCGGAAGAATGTCCTGGTCTTCAAGGCGTACTCGATAGCCACGAGGGATCAACCCACGCTGCAGCCCGGATCTGGAGTTCCAAGTCGACCCCCTTGTACTGTGTGAGTTACCCTTATGGGCGCCACCTCACTACCGTTGAGCTCGTTCGCTTGTGATATGTCTTCCGCCATACATTAGCACACGTGCTCTCGGAAACTCTCCGATAGTTAGAGCTATTAGTTTATCAAACCACTTGGCTGATTACGTAGATATTTTCAATGTAAAGTATCGCTATTTCGTTGATCTTTTATATGAAATTTTATAATTTCATATTTATTTACATTTTTTTTTTCTTCTATACTATTTGTATAATAGTTTGTTATGAGTGGTAGGCAAATTGGATCACTCTATAATATCAACCACGCATGGTCTTTAAATAAATAAATACATATATCTGAAATTGATTCAATTTGGATAAGAATCTTGTGGAAGTAGACTAAAATAGGTACAGATTTTATAAAGTCGCAATGCAGAATAATTTAACATATCTTGACATTTGTAGCCTTATTATTATTTCGTGTATTTTTTTTTTCAAACAGAGTAAATCGAAAATAAAATTGCTATGCGATGTAAGTTTTCCTAGTTGCCGAGTAAAACAATTTAGTATTTCTTTAATGTTGCCCGATGAGATACCGCAAATATAGGTCACACCCATATTTCATCAGAGGAAATAAGAACGCTGGTATACATCCGGTCAAATTGTTCCCGGAGCCCGTACAGAATCGAAAGACAGGCAGATGCAATAAAAATGAAAATATTACGCATTACAAAGTAGAATCATGTGGTGGGAATACGGGAATAATAACAGGCAATTATGATAATGGCGCTTTTTATTGCGTGTTTGTGCAAAAGATTTCTTGTATTATGTAAAAATAATGCCTTGCGTAAACGTGCCGCGGCGCCGCGCCCGAGATGAGTTACGGTCCAGGTGTGGCCAACGCACAATTATCGGGACCCACTTTTTGGGATCTGTTTGTGTGGGGAAATTTTGAAAAATGCCCGTTTTAAAGTTGGCCCGCATCGCCAATGTTTGGCTCGTAAATCTGGTTTAAAAAAGTTTAAATATTATGCAAAAATCATAACATTTCGTGGGCCAGTTAAAAAAAAATACCTGCTGTAAAATATTCTGATAAAGATTCGATAAAGATTTTAAAGACGCGAGGGTGGTGGTGGATCGTATAACTAAAAATCACATCATGGTCAGTGTCAAAAGAATTATAAGAATTCATTGATTACCTTATTGATTCAAGTATTAATTTAGCTAAATCAAAGTTAACTATAAAACGTTTAATGTTAACTACAACCCATGGCACTGGTGAGTTTACATCAAGTTTTTAATTATTTAATATAAGAAAAATGTGTGTTTTTAAATTTAAATAATACAACTTTATATTGTACTCTTTTTAAATTTCTATAAAAAAATAATTTCTAATTTATTGTAAGCTTCCAAAGCTAAACTTGTAAAAATAATACGGTTTACAAAGTAAAAATTGTGAAAATACCTTTAAAAAAAGAATATTACAAATATTACGTTGATAGATTAATAATAATTTATTCTTTTAATCAAATAATAGGATTATAATTAAAAAGAGTTATTTTTTTAATTAATATATACACTAACTGATCAACTAAACAAATTATTCCAACTGTTTAATTATTTAAAGGTTAACAAATATTTAAATTGTTTATGCAATAAAATTAATTACACTTAAATTATGCAAAAAAAAAATAGCTGTTAACCCTTTCAGACCTGACTTTTGATTTTTGGATAAAGTACACCACTATGTTCAAAAGGTCCCAGTGATAATAAATATAAAAATAACCTTCAAAACCAACGTTCAAATTATTGTACATTGCAATGTATACTGAGTGTGAAAGGGTTAAACCATACGTCACTGCGGCTCGAAAATAACCGCGTCATTCGAATGGGGTCTCTCGGAGACCCCAAGCATTTCAAGTCTGGATATTGTTTAATTTTTTGCAGACTGAGCTCTCGCTGCACATGTCAATCGCACTTTTCACTCGCATTTGGCACATCGTACCGGATGCGAGTGAGAAAAGACATCGCGCCTATGGCAACAGAGGCGAATATTGTTTTTTTTACAATTGCAGTCAATAAAGGACAATCATTATTTATATTATTTATTCTTTAGGCTTTTTTAGACAAATTAAAAACATTGGGGTCCCCAATAGAACCCATTGACTCAGCTAGTTAATGAAATAATAATATTATAAGTGTCCTAAGTCCACATTGAAAACTATTAAACTAATGTTATGAATGTTATTGGATCAAATTTAATTCATAAATAATTCTATAAATATAGCGTACGTTATACTCTAATGTTATAGAAATTTATTTTTACATGATATATAACTAGCTTTTTTAAAAAAGTCAGTTTCAGTATCAGTGTGTGCTAAATTTAGTTAAATAATATTCAGAAAATATAACTATTTATTTGCTGTAATCTTTTATTTAAATAAAAAATAAGATACAGATTCCAATCGCCAAATATTAGGATAATAATAAAAAAATATTATTTAGAATTTTAATCGTATTTTGACGGCAAGGGAAACTGTTAACCTTAGAAGGAAATTTTCCGTAAAAATCTTCGTCTGGGACAATACTATAAGTATCCACTTTCGTTATATCTATGGATTCTAAAAGCGGGAAAAATTCATGAACTCGATGAGAAAATAGGTCCGAAAATTCAAGAACTCAAAAGAAGGACCCTACTACAATATATACAGGACGGGTTAAACGCCATTTATAAAAGGAGCGGGATCCTTTTTTTAAATAAGGCGCTCTAAAAGAAATGATAAAAAATAGATTTGTGATTAATTTCATATTCGTACATTTAAAATGTTTCATAACACTGGTCAGTCATATAAATAATTAAATATGTTTTACTCCGAATATTATAACCTAGTTTATATAATTAGAGAATGAACAAACTAATTATAGTAATTAATTACGTACAATATTATATTTAAATTTTGATTACGTGTTACGAAATACTTTGTTATTTGAAACATTTTATTAACATGAACATAATGTAAAACATAACATATTAAATGAATAATCACCGAAATAAAATTATATTATAAAGGAATTATCATTAATAAAATATATAGAAACATTTTCTTGTGTTAATGCACGTATGTTTCAGAAATGTGTTGATTTTTTTAAAAGCCTTTGTACAATTTAGCTTAAGATTTGAAGCACGTAGTACTGAAATTAATCTTTATTTCCTTCCTGACAAAACATATACACAAACAATAAAGTTATTGTTTGTGTGCTAAAATTTTAATTTAAGCGCGAACGAAAAAAAAATAATGAATCTTCATTTAACAGGATCTGATCGATTGGCCAGGTGCGACTTTGCAAAAAACTTTTTTCTCGCCTCGCCATTTTTTTGTTATTCGTTTTAATTAAAATTAAGAAGGTCATTACGGACAAAGACCTAATTGTAAATTATTACGCAATTTTTCAACGATTAATAATTTAAAAGTATCGGGCACCGTGAAACGTGGCCAAGGTCCCTTTTTTTTGTTTTCAGGCCGGAAAATTTTGGAGTGAGACAGGCGTACTAGAAATACGGCCTTTTAAGCAAAAAATAAAAGTATAAAACTTGTAATATATGATAAATTGTATACGAGTGTCATAATTTCCTTTGTTTTTTTTGTGTTTTTGAAGAAAATATATAGCACATAATTTTTGCTAATGGGCGCTGTAAAATAAAAATCCGCATCGCAAAATTTATTCATCGTTTCATATCTATATTTGAATTAAATCATCCATATCTTCAAAGCCTCAACGCGTCTAATTCTTACGTACCAGTGAACAAAGCCATCCTCCTTAGCAATTTGCTTCCACCCTGTTGCCCATTTTCGGCTGGAAGCTTGGCTTGGGGCATTATCTTTCCGGGATTGCATTAAGTACCTGTCATCTATGTATACCAGGGGACAATCACGACGAATTACTTAAACAATCTTAAGAAAACATCTCCAAATAAATATTTTTTATTTAACGAATTTTATATTTAAGAAAATATATGTATTCTAGCTGATTCATGCAGGAATAAAGATTTAAAACCCAATATACATATATATATAAAGACTTTTTTGACAAAACTTTACAAGCTTACAAGTTAACAAGCAATTTTCTGTGTATAATAGTTAAATGATGAAACTTTGCTAATTAAAATAGTCAAAGCTTTTATTCGAAAAATATAAATGTAGGATATTGCGAAGAGAATAAGGATTTTTGTGTTTTTATTATTTTAATTATAATGTATTGCACTATTATTTTTTTGAAAACAGTAAAGAATTAAAAATATTCAATAATTGTAATCACATTAATAGATCATATTAGATAATTATTAACATTTAAAGTAAATAAAAAAATGCAAAATCATGTGTAAACAATAAAAATATTAAGACTATTGAATTTGTTAATTGAAGATGTCTGAAAAATATACGTTAAATACTCTCTACAAAGTAATATGGGAAAATGACAGAAACTTATTTAAACTGTAGTGAATGGTTTGTACAAAGAAATCCATTATATGTTGCATTTAAGATTTTTTTTGTACGGATATGTTTGTGTAAAAATCATTGTGCAGTTTCAAAGATTGTTTTTTTTTATTATTCTTCCAAATCACATATTTTTTTAAACAAAATATCTGAACCAGAAACTTCTGAAGAACGCCTTAAAATATATTTCTTTCTTTATTCAGATCAACGTTTGAACAAAAATCATGGTCAAAATATTATAGATAATTTTAAGAGTAAAAATATATAAGGTGTGGTTTAGAAAAATTCTGATGATAGAATTTTTAATACGACGATTTAAAAAAAATAGACAAAATCTAACAGACATGATTATAATAAATTAAATCAAATCATTTAATAATAATATGATCTTATTTCATTCCACATTACTGATTTATTAAAAACCTTTGTATCTCCATAGTATTGAAGGAAGCTCCAATAAAGTCCATACAGCTGACACCCTACACATTATATTATATTTCATGCGGTACTTAGAGTAAGCTATTATATGGATCTGTGTAAAATAGCTGAGATCATAATAGCAATTCTTAAAATTGGCAAACAACCAGAAATCCTAAGTCCTACTAGAAAATAAGTCTAAACCTCAACATCTCAAAATCTGTTTTTCAGAAAAATTAAATCACTTCAACTTTCGCAGATAATTGGTCCCTGAAAATGTGTTCGAAAATAGAGGGGAAAAAAAATATAAACCTTCTAAAAAGTAAAGTTAATCGGTTTTTAAAAGGACTATTGAAGGATAACTGATACTTTCTTTGATAAGAATATTTGATTAGCCATTTTTTCCAATATAAATACATCCCTTTATTAAATATATCAACAATAATTTTGTCAATGAAGAAATGAATTCTTTTGCAGCATCTTTATCTGCATTAGTCGTTTATTTATTAAATTTATCATTTTTAAATTGTCGAACCAGTCATTACTTGCTTGAAACACCACGATAAAATCTTTTTTTAATCGAGTCTTCCAATCTTCATGCAAACTAAGAGCATTAGCTTGAATAATTGAAAAACTTATAGGACATTGCTTTGATGTTAATCATCAATCCATGATGACAAAGATCGTTCGACTGTATAGAGGCTAACAACTTTTGCATTATCGACAAATATCTTAATGTGGGCAATAGCGAATTATTAAATTACTATAATTTACGAATTATTATTAATTAAGAGAAAGCAACTAGGGTTAAAATGGAGAAAACTACACTGACTTCTCGGACCACACTCAGAATTACCTATAAATAATAAATTATATATATATAAATAAATATTAAAATCGATCTTTACATATAATGAATAATAATTAAACTATAACACGTAAAAATCCTCTAACATTAAGGTAATTGAACGCTTCTAATCTTAGATAATACGCTATCGTAATCACTATGTTCAAAAGGTCCTAGTGATAATAAAAGGAAAAATAACCTTCAAAACCGACGACCCAAATTATTGTACACTGGGTCTCTAAGGGTTAACCCAGCCGTGCTGATAGGGAATCCAAGGTTTTGATTTTTCTCGAATAACCCTTTTAATATAAATTCTTAAAAACTTTTTGTATTTATCAAAAAAAGTCTAAAGAATAAATATTATTAATAATCATTGATCGTTTTTGTCTCTAATTGCAAAAAAAAAACAATAATATTCGCTGCTGAGACATCGCCGAGTGCGCGTGTTATTTACGCGTCATATTGATTAGTTAAAGAAATCAAAATATCGACCAAATTATGTAGCATATCATGAATAACTATTTTTATTCTTAGAATAATGCATTTTTAAAAAATAAATGAAGAATTCATCAATATCTTGACTTGAAATACTTGGTGTCTTTGATATACCTCCTTCGGAAGACGCCGAGACTTCGAGTTGCTGTGACGTATGAGTTAATATGTCTAGACAAAACTATTTAATCACTGTAATTGGTATCACATCTAAGAGACGAGTTTTCAACTAAGAGATGGTTAAAAAGACGTAAAACCTTTGATTCTTAAAAAATACTCTATATAAGGATCGCTGTATCCTTTCTTTTCAAGAGAGTATAATATGTACTTGTTGTGTGTGTTTAGATGTTATTCATAAAAAAATTAAACAGTCTAGTAAAATAAACCTATGAGTATTAAGTACCTGTGTACGTATTTATGATTTTTTCATCACTACAAAAAATTAACTTTCCGAAAATATTTAAATAAATCAAGCAAAAGCTCCACATAGTTCATAACTAAACTAGTGTAATTTAAAATTATGTAAACGCGTATTCACACTTTTATAATACACGAGTTTAAAACAAGAGCTAATAACAATGGTATCATGTTCTTCCGCCACAATCTCCGCAACAGACTTGTACGGTGTCTTGCAAGATTTATACTGGTGTAAGCAAACTTGGAGTTGATTTGTGCACCCCTGATACAGAGCTTCCTTGAGCAGGACTCTAAACCTTTGGCTGCTCAACAATGTTGGGGGAGATCGCGGATTGAGATTTACACCCTTGGCCTATTTCTTCCCCCACTTGAGATACATTTTAATTACAATTGAATTCGGCGAAGACATATTTGTGTCGTTTCGGGAGGGTAGGGTATGTTTACTAGAACACAATAACGATGGGAGTAAAAGGGATGAATTGTTTTGATTAATTACACGGAAGAATTCGAAGTATTTTTAATTATATTTATGTAAACATAAATTTCATTATATTAAGTCTGAAAGCTGCCTTACTCAAGATTGCGATTATATAAAATTATTTCTGTGGTTTATAAATTATTGCGAAATTTTATCTCACGTGCACGTGCAATATTTCATTTAATTGGCTTCTCTACGCTTAATATTCGTGGCTGGCAATAACCGATGCAATAATTCAAAAGTGATAATTCACTACTGGATCTTATAATTCGATAATAACAAAAATACTAAATATTATTATTATATTTAGTATTTTGTAACTATTTTTTTTTATTTGTCAGACCTGATTTTTTAATAACACGTTCCCTTTTATAGCCTGATTTTTACGGCTATCATACTATCCCCGATTTTATTATTATATTATTAGTACATTAATAAATCTAGAGTAATGCACTTTTATTTAAATAAAAATGGGATCTGATTGTGGATTCTATGGTCGCTTTTTATCTAATGGTGGCATTTACGACACATCAAGTAATGCTTCTTTTTAGGAAAACTTTATATTACATGAAAAATTCCACGGAGACGGAAACGGCCGCAATAGAGAAGTATATGGGCACAAATAATATGTAATATGCATGAGCGAGTCTCGGTTGGCCTTGGTCGAATTCCTCCAAAGGGAGCAAACGAAAAAGACAAACAAACAACAGACACCCCCCCTCCGGTCCCCATCCCGTGGTTCCTCGAGTGTGTTTCAGCTAGATCAAACGTAGTCCGGTTGTATGAATACTGAGACATTGTGCTTATTCCGCGCGGCAGGGGGGGTTGAGGGCATGGGGGGTTGCGCCCTTGCAAGGGCTCAAGATTTCTTTGGGTCGAATTAAATTTTCTCGGTGTGGCCACAAAGGACTCGGTCCTGGTTGGGAGCTTAACGCTTATCTACGCAAAAGCGAATAATGTTGCGAAATGTCTTCCTCAGGCTTGTTCACCTAGCCGGCCCCGGAGATTTATTCTTCCATTTTGAATTTGATTACATTATGGGTACACATAAGGATGCGCACGATCCACGGCAGAAGGGAACATTTTTATACTGGATTACGATCATTATAATGATTTGAATAACAAAACAAACATTAAAGAGTGTTGAGTGCTGAATTTACAATAAAATAATTCAAGAATTTCTGAAAAGATGCATCTGCATATCTCTGTCCCCACTCAGTAAATATAATATTTATTCCTAATAAATATCAAATACTCCATTAATGACGATGCTTTGCTAAACGGGAAAAAAGTTGTAGCATTAATCCAAAATTATTAAATTATTAAATAATCATAAATTGCTACAGAATTATAAAACAGTTAATAAATCTTTAATACACGGTGAATAAAGAATAGTCAAGAAACCAACATATACATCAAAGAAGTGATTCTCTACGTTGAAATATCAAAATTATCATCGATTTCTGAACAAATATATTAGATGGACCCAAATGTAATGTCGCATTGTCGGAAAGCATAGTATCAGATTAGTTTTCTTCAGTACTTTGACTGAGAAAGACGTGTTTAAATAATTTGTGTGTCATGGGAAGTCTCCAATCTTCGTTTAGGGTAGAATTTTTTTTTACATGTCTCTTTAATATTGACCGAGACGTATCCTTCTGTAGAAAATTTGCGTAGCTGTATGCTGTTTCAGTTTCACGCCAAAAAAAAAACGCAACGAAGGCAACAAAAAATATTTGCGATATTAATGGAGACGCATTAAACATCGAAAAATGTCAAAGATGGTTAAAAAAATTAAAATCAGGCAATATTGATTTAAAAAATGAGCCTAAAGTGGACGTAAGCAGCCCTGAAAGTAAGGTTGAAAATAAATTCGACATTAAGTATCGAAGAATTATCGAACCAAGCCGGTACTTCATGGCCATCAACTAAAATATACCTGAAAAAAATGGGAAAGATTAAAAAAGAAGGCATTTGGATCCCCCATACGTTGACTATGAGACACAAACACATGAGGTGCAGTATCTGTCAGTTATTGAAGGAGAAAAAAGAGTCGCAACATTATTTGACAGATTTATTGCATCCAGCTTATTCTCCAGATCCGATTATCAACTTTTTCGCTCATTGGAGCATTATTTACGTGATTTTTTTTTAAATCAAAAGATGAATAAAACCAGCCCTTTCTGACTATTTTGATTCTAAACCTGCAGATTTTTATAAGAAAGGCATTTTAGATTTACTTAATAAATGGGAAAAAGGTCATGGAAAATATTGTTAATTATTTTGTATAATTAAGTTTGATAAATGGTTATAAATATGAGTTTTAGTTACTTTAAATATATACGACATTACATTTGGGTCCTTCTAATATAACAAATATATAAATATTATTAAACAGTTGAGATACACTATTTGCAGAAAAGAAGTCAAAGAGTTGTCTAAAAAGTTTCCATTAATTAACCCATTCGTCACGACTGCTCAAAAACAATCGCATCGTCCGAAGGACAACGTTCAAGTCAAGATATTGATGAATTCTTCGTCAATATCTTGACTTTTTTTAAAAATGAATTATTCTAAGAATAACTATAATTATTTATGGTATGCTTCATAATTTTGATGATATTTTTGAAGTTTTAACTAATTAATATGACAAGTACACACGAAGATGTCTCATCGTCAATTGTCACTCATATGTTTCACTCGCACTCGGCACATCGTACTGTATGCGATCGAGACATATGTTTTTTTTATCGCATTTATAGATAATAAAGAACAATGATTGTTTTTAATATTTTTTCTTTAGATTTTTTTAGACAAATACAACAATTTAGGATTTATATTATAACGAGACATTGGAATAACAAACATTTTTATTATTTATATCAATATAAATCAAAACTTTTTCTCTTAATTCATAATAATTTTAATTAATTAATTTACACTAGTTATTAATAATTTTCCGAAATTGAAACACGTATTAACGAGTTATTAACAATTATAATGAATCTATAACAATAATAAATTATTTAATAATTAATATGATTATTATATAAATAAAAGAAAAAAAAGTTAACTAAACTTTCATTGCAAATGTCTTTTATTGTTGAATATAAATTATGTTTAAAAAAACACAGCTCACTCTCCTCACACTTGTCAGCTATAAATTGACGCACCCTTAATTTATTAAACAAAATATTACAATATTGGAACACTGAATAAAAATGGGTTAAACAGTTGAAGAATCTCTGAAGTATTGTAGACGGAAGAGAGAAAGAAAACGAAAGTGTCGAACTTTTCATAAATAAACAATAGTAAGTAAACAACAGTTTATATTTTTTTACATCTTTCCTATATCACTCCTTGCTACAGAAAGGTCTGTCGGTCTTTTTTTTATAAAAACTATTAATCCACTTTCTCTCATTTCTGAGGAACATGACCATATGTTTGATTATCCTTATGGAGGACCTTGGAGATGGTTTTCATTGAAATATATAGTGCAGTGATCCATTCTACCTATATATGAATGTAAATCAATAATAATAAACAATTAAGGAACCTCTGATTTACTGTACACAAATAAGGAGTCAATGATTAATTTAGAAAGTGTTTTATTTAAAAAAAAATATATATAACAAAATTTATACAATAATTTGCAATGTATATACAACAATACTCATTAAAAATCATTGTAAAAAAATTATAGAAACCAAGGAGAAAAAAGATGGAACAATGGTTTGTATATTTACCTAAAGCAATTTAAAAATTGGAATACTAGGAATAAAATATTGATTGTTTAAAAACGTCTTCTGGTTGTATAAACATTGCTTAAAAAATATTAGAATAATTTTGAAATAAATATGTGTATATAATATAGCTATTATATTTCTAAATTTTGTAGTTAATAAATAATTATTAATAAGAATAGTGGTAGTTCATATTGATTGAGCTTTTACTAAAAATATTTATCTGATCTACTAATTCAAATGAGTATTACTTAAAAAAAGCGAATAATTAATTAGCAGCCACGAAAATGAAATTTGCGAAATTTTTCTTTGCCAAACACGAATATTTAAATTCTGTTACACAAATAATCTTCGTACTCTCGAAATTAAAATAAGCAATATGAAAAAAAAGTTGTGTCAATACCCGACGAGAGATTTGCTCGAACCCATTTTTTCCTCCGACTTCGTTACTTAAAGACGGTTCATTTATATATCTTGAATAATTAAATTATTCTGACACTTGAATAGTGCGCAGCAGTTTGCACAAAGTAAATGGAATTAAAACTTGTTCTAAATCTAATTTATATACATTTTTAAAATATCGAAATAATATGAAAAAGCAGTATTCTGTCGACAAAATTAATAGCCACCGGCAAACATCGCATTGCTCACCTGGCTCGCATAGAAAAAATGTTTTAGACTCGCAATTGTACAACGACAAAAAAATAAATACTTCAGTCTAGACTGGGGGGTGCTAAATGTGTACTTTTTAAGTGATAAGTTCCAAAACTGTTTATTAAAGAGAAAAAAGATGCAAAAAGTACTAGGATCTATCTGGAATATAAACGTGGCAGACTGTGATGCTTTCATTAATGGAACCGTAGTGTAACAAAACAAATTTATATGAAAATTCAATTATAAATTTTAATACTTGTATTATTAACATAGAAATATAATTAAAAGCTTAATATTTTTTTTGATTCGTTGATTATAATGAATAATAAATTAAACATTCATTTTAAAGTCTTACGAAAATACTATTCTATGTATGCATGTTGATAGCCTTATTTAATTTTAATTAGTAAACTCTCTAATTAATTAAATATTCCATTAACCAACTTTATTATACACGTGCATCTAGTTATACTTAACAGGGAAAATTCATCGGCTAATTATATTAAATAAACTTTAAATCAATCAACAATGTAATTTAAATATTATTAAAAACAAACTGGATTATATCCTGTGATTTTTTAATAAATACTATTATTTTTATTGAGGTACAGTATTTTTATTGTTAGAGTATAATTTTAAATAAATGATAGAGTATAAATTTTATCTATATATTTGGTTAAAAAATATTCGTGAATATTATGCAAATTTTAATTGTATTTTTTTTCTGTATCCACGAATCTTTTTTTGGGAGAATTGCTTGGGTTTTTTTTTCAGCTAGATGCCATTTTTCGGTCGCCGTCTCGCATCTCTGCTCAAATTTGAATAATAATTATTTCCCAGAACAACGGGTGTATTTTTAAGTTTGATTCATTTACTTTGCAATTTCTTCCGAATGGTACTGCGGCGCATTCGGAGATCCTCCTGGGAGCAATAAAGTTAAGCGAGTTAAGGAAACATTTTCGTGGTTCTTCGCTCCATCCACTAACATAGCCCGGGTTCAACTTTCCAGAAGTCATCACCCCCTGCCCCGAGAGCCCCCGACGCCCTCCCCCGCAGCGGATGCGGCCAACTGTAAATTTAAAAGGATCGAAGTGGCGGTTCGGCGGCCGACGAGGAGGCCGCAAAGAGCTCACGGCCCAGACCCCATAAAAACACAGTACGAATGACCAGCGATAGGTGTCGAGATAACGCGTGAGATAAAAGGTGGCCGTGGTGTGGGCCCGGCCGTAACACTCCCATAACCTGGCCGAGATAACACGGTTTGCCTTTTTTATGCAGACCCATTTTTACTTGGGCGCCCGTGGGTCCGCGTGACCCTCGTGGGTCCTCTGCGTCACGTAATTACTACGATTTCATAATTGCCCTACAAATCATGGTTACGGATCTGCGGTCGGTGCAAGTGGACCATCATGAATATAAATAGGGCGCCGCCGCTGGCTGAAATTGGGTGTTTTCAAGGGCTTCTCAAACTTTTGCGGGTTTTCAGAATTAAGTCCAAATGATGTATGATGCGTACAAGAAGAGCAGCGTTTAAATTATAATACTGCTTTAAAGACAATGTACATTTAAGCAAGGGTGGCTGGTCCATATACAGTACGGAGCTACAGCATCCTTACGCCGATTGAGCAAAATGTATTTTTATATACCAAAATATAAATATAATTTATATTTATTAATCTGGTCGGTGCCTATGCGGGGAGTATTACTCTGCGCGGTGTTGAGCAAGAGGACTACCTGATTGTCAGCGCTACTAGCGTCGGGTATTGGGAGGATGCGCCCGGTAGCGGAGGGCGGGAGAGTCTCGCCGCTAAGCGCCGTGTCGCGCTGCGACTCGATGCAGTCATATTGACTCACAATATATAGCGCAGTCATACTGACACAGCTTCTTTGAACCACTTGTCGCTTATTTTATTATTGTTAATATTATTTAGTATTTTAAGCTCAACTTATTTTTATACTTTAAATCAAATATATAGGATACATTTTTATGAATAAGCTCGATGTTGTAGGTACAGAAATAACCCCAATAGCGCGTGTCCCGATAACGCGAATCTCAAAATAAATCGCGGCAGTCACTCTAATAACGCGAGCGCATTCTATTCATGCATATTCATTCGTGTAAACTCTATGTTGCCACGGGTGCGCCTGTGTGTTGATCTCGCTCGCACATATCTATGTCCTTATGTGCGCGAGTGCTCGGCACATTTCGCACTATTTACGCCTGATGTAGACAATGAGCCACGGATGTCTATGTTGTATGTCGGCGATCGCATGAATGGCAACCGAATATTTCATTCATCTAAGATTCAATTTTTTTTTTACATTGTTCTTAGTTATGGCAGATTTGTATTTTTTTTTACAAAATACCTGTAACTCTAAATTATGTATGTCCTTCATTATCCTAATAACGCGTTGTACCAATAACGCGGTCCTACATTTTGCATTATCAGGGGTATTACTGTATTATATATAAGGGTTATCGTTCCGTGTATTAATTTTTTGTGGGGTTTAGCTTTTTCAAAATTCTTCTCTCATCAATTCTATCTAAAGTTTTATCAGCTTTACTTAAGCGAATTTTTCAATTAGTCTCTTCTCTCTCCACGAGTCAATGTCTTGTACCAATAAGTTGAATTTCGCGCCAAGTCCACAAGGGTTTAATATTTTTTCACTTTTCATGGACTAATTCTTCCTTGCATTAGTTTAATAATAATAAAAAATATATAAGATCATTGACCGATCCGTCACGGCGGCTCAAAAATAACCGCGTCGTCCTAAGAGGATCAATTTATATTAAAAAATAGACCCTCAAGCTTTTTAAGTCAAGACATTGATGTGTATTCTTTATTAATATCTTGGTTTTTTATTAAAAAATGGAATATTTTAAGACTAAGTTATTCATGATATGTTTCAAAGTTTGATATTTCACTAATCAATATGACACGTAAATGACGCGCGTACACAGCGACGTTTCGCCACAGACTAAAATCATTCCGCCGATTGAGTTCTCGCAGCACTTTTCACTAGTACTTTTCACTAGCAAATGGCACATCGTAGCGAATGCGAGCGAGAAAAGCAACTCGCCAGCAGAAGCAACTGGAAACAATAAAGTTAATAATTATTTATAATATTAATTTTTTAGACTTGTCTAGGCAAATATAAAAAGTTTGTGATACATAGGATTTATATTAAAAAAGTTATTCGAGAAAAATTATAAACTTGGAATCCCAAATAGACCCCATCGGCACGGATCGGTTAACCAGTCATACGCCGCAGACGCCATGTGGCGCAAAACCTAGGTATGTTGCACAGTGCGCCTCTGGGCGCATTTTTTCACGTTCATCAATTTAATAATTATTTGATGATTCTCACTAATTCTTGAAAGTTTCACTGTATTATCATATCATTTTAAGTAATAGCATGTTTTACATATATTTTCTTCTACATTTCATACATTTAAAATTAAGCACCGTGTGGCACATGTCTTTTTTAATAAGTAGCTAACTGCTTATTATAAAATTAAAAAGCGATATAAGTTGTAGTAAAAAAATCACAAGAATATGGCGAGAAAACGATAGGATTAAATTTATAAAATTGATGTTAACTTTTTTACCAGAATATTAATTTCTGTTACAAAAAAAATATTAAGCTAATAGAAAGTAAACAGTTGAGTAATATCGATTATTATTTTAAATTTGTACATAACCTTAAAAACGTATATAAGATATAAACCTTTAAATACAAAATGGCATTAAATGATCTCATTTTATTCAGTAGTCCTGTTAATGTTATTTATTCCAAAGAAATAATTAGAATATTATTTCGGCAATTCTTACTTGATTTTAATAATATTAGTAAATTATTACATTATTGATGAAATTGTATTAATTAAATTATTATACATATACGAAATATCTTTATGTACTTATTAAGAAGTTTCATTGTTGGCTTTCTATCTTTATGGATGTACATATACAGTACACAAGTTAATTAAAATTTAATGTCGATAATTTAGCGCAGAGTAGACAAAATTGCGATTAAATTTTCCAATAATATCTCGCCCGGATTAACCTAAATATTGCCAAAATCGGTAATATTGCTCGTCAAATTATTGCATATAATGTACACAATATATAATAATATATTTAGTATATGTGAAACTAATCGTGGCAAAAAGTAATTGAAAATGGCCATAGCTCGAATTGCAGTGGCGCTATAATTGCATTAGTCCCGCAAGGCGGCGTTGATCTCATTGTCTGCAAGTTTTAATCAGTGCCGGAGATTATCTGCGATCGGTCCCGGCGTTAATTTATTTACACGAAAAACTTTGCCTAATTAAATAAGGCTTATTGCATCTCTATAATATTTAAATTATTAGTAGTTATAGAATATAGTATTGTTTAAAAATAATATTATTTTTTTTCTTTGGAATAGTAACAAATTATTGTCGTTTCCGTGATAATCCTGATGGAACAGTCCAATTTAAATGAAACACGAAACAACAATATTTCTCCAGGCCTCCGAATCTGTTTTATCAAGAGATTTTCAAAAATTCACGCTGCAAAAAAAATGTATGGAAAGGCGGTAAAGCAGTCACGTAAACAAAGGGCGAAAGTCATTAGACCGTCTAACCTCGTTTCCTGATTTCTTCGCCTTTCTCTCGTGTATTTTTTTTTCGCGCCCTTTTTTCTGCAATACGCCGCCCACGTCCATAACCAAAACTAAAATGGCATATGAATATTCCTTACACGTTCTTTATACCCGGGCAAGTTGGAAAAGTACCTTTAATTTTTATGACTAACGCGAGCAGAGCGAATGTGTGAAAAATTTTGCTTTTACCCTCTGTAATAATAATTGTGTTGTTCGTGTGGAACAAAAATGCCTAAGAAATATTATTTCCGCGAGGCGTACGAGAGAAATACAAGTGTGTATCACGTTGTTCATGAGATGATATAACAATATTGTTATACTTATTACTTACTTTTTGACAATAATTATTTGACAACGGATTTTTGACAATAGTTCGATAAATATTTAAAAAAATCGTAGATAATGAGTCTCTCACACTCATATTCTCTTCTGGACAGTATTCACTCAAATTTCGTCAGAAGGCAAATATTAGGGGGGCTGAAAAAAAATCAAAATTTCTTCGATGAGCTCGTTCTCAGTTAGTTTGGGTCAAGACACAGACCCGCAAACACATGAGTTTTGTTATTACGTTAAAAGCTATCGTTTTAATTTAATATTCAGTTAATTTTTTTTCTAACAAGGGGAAAAGATGTCAAGGGCAACAATAGAAGAAACACACTTACGTCATTGTATACTATTTTTATTCGATTAAGGAACAAAGGCCAAATTCGTGGATACAAATAACCAAATGTCATCGGTGGTTTAAAAAGTTTAAAAAGGAAACAGAAATCTCAAAGATGTTTCCAAGGCGATGGTGGATTTAATTTCTCGTCAAACAATTGAGGAATTATCTTTTAAAATTCGCCATCCATGGTCTACTGTTCAGAATCATCTTCGTTGCATAAGAAAATTATTCAGGCAAGGAGTTTGAGTTCCTCATGAACTGACAGAGATGACGCTTGATCAACGACGTACCATCTGCGCGTCTCTTTTGTCTCGGTATGAAGCCAATCCATTTTTGCGTCAGGTACTTCTTCCGGCCCCTCGACTATCACAATAAAGAAAATCCTTGTTAGTAGATTTTTCTGGAATGATACACTATGAATTACTAAAATCTGGTCAGATCGTTACAGCGACAGTGTAATTGCAAACAACTTGAGCGAATGATACAAGAGCTCATAAAAAACGATCTGTTTTGGTCAATAGCAAAAAATGACATGATAATGAGAGGCCTGATGCTGCATAAATAACACATGAAAAAATAAGGGAGCTTAGATTGAAACTTTTAACTCATCGATTCACCGGTAAAAAGTTAAGAAAAAATTTGTTGCTTAATTTGTCTGTTTCTACACATAGGTGATCTACTTATCGTTGTCTTTTCTCCATAATTGTGTATATTATTAGCGAAGTGGAACAATTTTGGAGCTCCCAATCTAGCTTAGATACGAATCTGCAGAGCTAAGACAGTTTTTTTTATTCCCAGTCACCTCTTACCATTCGCTATCTCATTATTCTTCCTGAGATAAATCTTAATTCATGTATGTAATTAAGATACGAAGTTTACGTATTACTAAATTTGGCTAATAACATAATAAGATAAGGACTAACAACTCTTTTTTTTATTTTACATGAAATATTATAGCTAAATTCTTTTTTTGTCGTTCTTGTCGTAATTTCAGTGTTCTAAAAATATATATAAATGTTTGTGATGTCTGTATTGGCAAAATAAATATTAAGCTCTGCGTTTAAATGAGTACATATTATTTTATTTACAAGAGATTGATTAGAAAACTGTGTAAATATCTTTTAATATTTCTTATATATATTTTTTATTGCAAATTAAAATATAAATACTGAAATTTCTATCATGATATAGAATATTTTTAATAATTTAACATGGAGTGAAATTAGCTGAATTAAATGATATTGACTATATAATTTATTTCTTCATTTATATGAAGAGCTTATAATGTGTTTGCTCTTTATAAGAAAGAAATTGTTTGCAAAATCCAGAGTCGTCTCTCGTACCATTAGGGCAATGACAGAACTTAATACAAATGGATTTTTCTCGCAGAACCAGGGTGCAATGTACTAGCGAACAAAAAAAAAATATTTTCGCAGACGCTCCGTATTTATTTTGCGAGCTTTCTCAGAATTGTTGATACTCGCGGAAAGCTGCAAAGTGTCGGAGACTTGTCGATCATTAACACGGAAACCTCATTAATCTCCCCCTGCGTCGAACAACTCGGTGAAGAGTTGTGCTTGCAGCTAGCGGCGCGCCCGTCGGCAGACTCACGCTTAATTAAGAACTTCTTAAAATTAAAATGAAATAAAATAAAATAGAAAAAAACTACCAAACCAACCGGCAAACCACACAACCGAGCTTTTGTCCATAAGCAATTAGCAAGTGCGTGATTCGGTAGACGTCGGAAAGTTTTGCTTCTTTGGCTGGCTAATGAGCATTTAACGAGTCCCGAAAACGGTATCGGACCCCCGATAAGTCAACTTAACTATCCTGGCACGAGAGCTGATATCGATCAGTCGTAATTTACATATCGATAATATTTTGCGGTTATATTTGGAACTAGTTTCCATCAGGCGGGCTTAATATTCAACACCCACTTTTGCTTTAAAGAACGGTTATGCGTTAAAAAGCGATTAGGTATAGGAAACGAACGGCCATACTCGGGCTTATGAGATTAATGCTTTTTTTATGAATCGACCTTGTACCTTTTTATAATACTCTTGCATGTCAATTCAAATTAATTAGCAATTTAAATATTTTTGTATGTGATTTGCAAATTTTAAAATAATGTGATATTGATCCAAAAATCTCAGTAACAAATTTCTTGCATGGCCGATCAATTCAATTCAATCGAATTTTAATTAATACTAGTAATTAATTGCATGCGTTTTTGTGCATTAAGCTTTGAGCGCTTCTATTTAATAAAATAAAATGTGATTAATAAAATAAAATTATTATTAAAAAATATATAATTGAAGAAAATTATAAGAAATTCCATTTTGAAACTTCAACCGCAAATCAACTCGTTTTCTCAATTCAGAAAGTCAATGTCCTCTTACAGATATCTTCTCCGATGAAACAAACACTTGAATTCGTCTTGACTTGTGATGTATGTATCTTTGTTTTTGTTTACCAATACTCGGTAGAATAATAATACGCAGATATAGCAGAAACAAAAGTGTTCAACGAAAAGCTCCTAATTAACTATATTCATCGAAAAGGTTAACAACCCAACAAGTTGAAAAGCTTTCACTTTTATCATGTAAAATAAATCAAAATTAAACATTCTTATAACAGCAACAATAATATTTATATACATACGATTTAAATAATAATATATACTTCATCATATAAAGCTCTTATGTTAATTATATTATTTTTCTCGTTATAGAGTATCAGAAACAACAGCGAAAAAGCTTCCTAACTTTATTAATAGAATCCATTAGCAAATGAATATAAAATATATATTTTATATTAACAATATTATTATAATAATTTAAAAATATTATTTTTTGCATTGTAATATGTGGTAATAATAAATTGTAATTCTTAAAAAAATAATGGAGTTTTAATAGATTTATTAGTTCAAATAGATTTATATAAAATAATCAAAAGTTTATTAATATTTAATTGCTGAAGATTTTCTTAAGAATGATCTATTCTTTTTTTTATAAAACCGTTGACCTAGGGTATTATGAAAATGCTAAATATCAGATGTTGACATTGAAGTCTGCGCAATTTAATATTTAAATGAAAAAGGCTTGTCCCGCACATAATCCCGGCTTTGATATCCACTCCTATCGTTTCGCGTCACAGGTTCCATGTCGCGTTCATCGATCTGCCTCCAGGTAAAATATTCATGTAGTAAGTAAAATTTTGCCGTAGAATATTTACAAAGGCTTTGAGCATGGCAAAAGGGCATGAAAAGGCACTTGATGAATGTATCCCATAAAGACAAAGAGAAAAATGTACGGGCGCCCAGACAATTGAATGACTAATTTCCGACACTTAGAGTCGGAGTTTCTGAAATAATACACTGCTGGGGTGTGGGACGACAAAAGGTTTTCAGATGAATGCAAAAACTAACTTTGTACCGCGTGTAGTGTAGGATAAAAGGTTTCTTCAGTTGTGTACAGATTAAGTTTATCGGTTGCTCTTTTTTTTTGTTTCGCCATTTGCGCGGTTTTGATGCTCTTTGTCGACGGTTTGATAAATAATTCTGTATTTTCAGGCCTCTGTCTGAATTGTATTTTTGTATCTGTCCAGACAGCGAATGAAAAAAACATGTAATTCCCTGAAAAGTGATTTAAGAACCGTAGGTTTTAAAATAGTTAATTAAATGCATTAAACATGACTTTTGAACTTTAAAATAAATTTATCAGTAGACACGCCTTATTTATTTAATGTATTTGAATAATGTAGTATAAAAAATTAAACAATTAGCATTTTTATCTGCATATATCAATACAAGTTTATAGTTGAGATAAATATAAATTTTCAAGCAATATAAAAATATATAATTAGGGATCCTGAAAGATAATGCCAAACATTTATTACCTTTTCAATATTTTATAACATAATCTCCATTTATTTCTAAAATATTCTACCACCTATCTGAAAGATTTTTAATACCATTTGAATAAAAATGTAATAGGTTTAGATGCAAAATATACTTTTAGACAAAATATTATTTTGTCGATGTTATTGTAATTTTTTTCACAATCTAAATCGGTGTGGTTTCGTTCTGTCTTTTTGTAAGCCATTGTTTTTTTTTAATTTGGTACAAGTACATTACTCACTTTTCATCTCCAGTCACAGAATTTAAAAAAAACAAGGATTCTTCTTCTAATTTTATCTACCCTCCCAGAGATGTTCTCGTCGCTCTAGTCATGCGGCATCCAATCTCTTGGTTTATGGATTTTTACGATTTTTTAGATGTTCTTCCACGCTCGACCAGGAGTATCCGAGGGCGTCGCTATTTTTTTTAGTTGATTTTCTTGGGGTTGCTTTGACTTCACACCTTAAAATGTTATCATCCACTTAGACGACCCTCTTCTCTCGAGGCTTGTTTTTTTAATTAAAATTTTTAGATTTTCTAAACAATCTTTGACACTGACGATTAGATAGTACATTTTTTTTCATAGTAACTGATAGGTTGTTTTTAATGGAGCTAAAGTAGGCATTTTCTGTAGTCTGGTCGAAAGCCATCCATTTGAAATATAGCGACGAAAAAAACCAAGTTTCTTCTGAAAGATGATCTTCAGATGTTTACAGACCAAATTAATGTAGAAAACGTGTTGATGGTTTGATGGAAGAAACACAACTGATGATTAAAAAGGTCCTTATCTAAATCGCGACATTTTCATACGGTACCTCTCTAATATTGATATAAATAGACATTAACGTTGCTGATAGCGAAGAAAAACCGACTGAAAGCGTTTGAAATGTGGTACTATCGAAAAATGTTCATGAAAAGAACGGGTCAAGAAATCAACCATATTTCAAATTCTTCTCAAGGAACGAAAGCATTTGAATTCTGTAATAAATCGTAAAATTAAGTGCACATTATTTGTAAACCAAAGTATTATTTTCAGCGGACAATCATAGATAAAAAATGGTGGTAGAAAATAAATAAGGTGTCGAGGCTCGACAACATTTGCAACTGAGGAGAGATCTAGAATTGTTCCAGCTCGTCAAAAATTGACAAATTTATAAAGAAATACAAGGACTAGTAGATCACCTATATCCGCAAAAGAACAAGGTACTTCAAGAAGAAAAAGATAAATATTAGCAACACAAAGGAATAACAAAAATACGCTACCACTAATAACCTTTACAATTTTTTTCTCAGGTGATATTACCTGAATTTAATTAAAGTAGTGGAATAACAAAAAAACATGTTATTAACAACAATTTTTCCGATCAAATCATATCTCTCTAATACTATAAGGATGTCAGGTGTTGTCCATATTATTTTATTATTAGAAACTACACTCTATTATGAGCCATCACAACTAAAAGTCTTAATCTACAAGGCAGTAAGAGGAAAAGTTTTAAGACCGTGAGAGACAACGAATAAAAATATACTGAGAAAAAGAGAGATGACTTGTATATATGTTCTTTTTGATATTATGAGAAAATTCTATATAATTGATTTATTACACTTTCAATTAATTATTTATATAAAGCATAATATTAGACAAATAAAAATAGTTGTAATACTACTCTCTATATTTATCATTTGGTGTAAATGTAATATTTTATTACATTATTTAAACGTTAACAAATCAAATATTTTAACTGTATTAAAACAATGAATAACTTAAATCAAATATAATTGATACACTATAAATTATTTCTCGAAGCTTATTTCATATCAAACTTTCGACATCAACAGCTGTCACGTCTGGAAAATAGTGAAAATTCGGACCGAAGCCGAAATTTGGAAAATCAGAGGTGTTTCCATATCCACGTCTGCTATTATTTTAAAGTTCATAAGCCGAGAGCGAACGGAATAGCGAGTTTGTTGAGACGCGAAACAAAACATGCAGCAGTTTCGTTAACATTTCGGATTTATAGTCTTAATCTCATATCCACACTTCATCTTGTGTTGAAGAAAGCTGTAAGCGAGCAGTTGAATGCACCATTACCCAGACTCTGTTAACGTTGACAGAAATATGATATCTTGCTTTGAATGCAGGAACAATACGGTTAACCGCTCAAAAAGAAAACGCCCGAATTAAATATTATCTATTATTTAATATATCATACTTTTTATTTACAAGAAATGCCTTTACATTTGTTATTGTGAGGTATATTAAAAAGTTACACGCACTTGAGCGGTTACACATTTCCGTGCTTTTTTTATTTACAAAAAGTGTTTGCTTTCCGACCCCGGAGCTCGGTAGCTGCATTCGTTAGCGTGTCAAGCTTTCTTTTAAGCTTTCATATTAAAATGCTTTAAAGTGCTACTACGTACGTGCCACGCAATGATAAAGGTATTACGGAATTAATGGAAAGTATTTAAAAACCTACACAGGAAACGCGACATAATCTTAGATGATTAATTTAAAATATCATTAAATAAAAGTATTGCGCGCGTGAGTCAAATTCCTGCTAAATATTCGGTAGGTATGCGAATTTATATCGCTCAAAATAAATATGAGGTCATATTTAATTACGTTTTGAGGTAAACTTTTATATTAATAAATAAGTTCATTAATTTTTGATCAATTAACTCATTCGCATAATAATTCATTGCTAAATATTTATAATATCATTAGCGAATTTCAAGAAAAAAATGGTCGAAAAATTGATCTAAACTGTCTAAATCATGTTATATATAATTTATAATCATTCTTATCTTAAATTATTCTGAAGATACTCCTGGAAGTTTATTTAATATAATATTATGACTATGCTAGAATTTAATATGCAATTATTTAAAAATAATTAGCTAATTAGTTTGCTCCTATACTCTTTATTCTCAATTATCATTAAAATATTACTAAAAATGGATATTATAAATAAAAAATGGATAAATAAATATTAGATTTAAAATATAAAACTTTATAAATAAAAAGATGGAAAATGATTGTAAAAAATATTTTTATTGTTTAAAATAAGATTTACTCCATCCGTCGCGGCGGCTCGAGAACAAACGCGTAGTCCGAAGGGGTCTATCAAAGAACCCAAGCATTGTAAGTCAAGAAATTGATAAGTTCTTTATTAATATCTTGACATTTTTATTAAAAATGGACAATATGACGCGTAAACGCTCTCGGCGATGTCTTGCCGCAGACTGAGCTCTCGCAACACGTGTCACTCTTCCATTTCACTCGCACTTGGCATATCATACCGGATGCGAACGAGAAAAAATATCGAACACGTGGCAGCAGCAGGGAATATTGTTGTTTTTTTTTGTAAATACAGACAATAAAGATCAATGCATATTTATAATATGTATTCCTTAGACTGGTGTCCCTAATATTATTTTATTTATTTATTTAAGTGGCATATTAACCCTGAGGCAGGTCTTTGCCACCTGGAGACACCTCCATCTCAACCATGATGTCATGACTGTGACGGACGTTCTCCAGGTTATCTAGGATCTTATAATAGGCCGGGCCAAGTTAACAATATTTTGTCTGAATGATTTTTACGCGTAAATTCGTATCAGTAAGTCTGATTAGCTTTTAGAATCGAGTAAATTTAATTACTTGTATTTATATTACTGTTAACCTAATTTTTAAGTTATAAATATGTATTAAATGTCTTTTAAATTTCCTGAAAACAAAAAACATTGTATGTAAACTCTGCATTTTATAAATATGTATCACAATATATGTTTTATTCTCTCGATCATATAAAAATTACACTGTATAAAATGAGGCATAGGTGTATTTTAAAAAATATATATTATTATAATAAATAACTGACATGAATATAATAATTTATTATTCATAATAATTAAGATGTGTTTATGATTATACACACTTTTCATTTTTACCGTATTTTTTTTATGCAAAGTTAAGCCCGTGTGTACTTTATCATGTATATGTGTAAATAATTTAAATACTAAGTTCGTACCAGAGTCGTGTTTAATTTAAAAAAAATATATATGTAAAACGGAAGACATATATTTTTTACCAATGCTATCACGTATTCCGATCACCTTTCGCCTGACACATGTTTTATATAAAACACACACACAGACCGCAAAAATTAATTGCTATTCGCTATATTTATTTTGCAACGTCGCCAGTATTACGGTAAATTATTTCAGAGCATTTGCTGAAACGTTTAATATGAAAATGAGTGACTGTGACGCGAATCTGGGTCACGTCGAGGCTCCTTACGTCTCGTGCTATATTGAATTTGCTATTTATACGGCAGGCGGATGCAAAAGCACGGATTGTCGTACGTTTTTCAAGTGGTCGGACGTCACTATCGGCCATCTGCAAACAGACGGAGCAGACAAAACAGAGGGCAATATGTAAACGGGACACGAGACAAGTTGCGCGCGGCAACGTGGCCCGGCTCCCCCGGTTCAGGTGTTTCAGCTACGTCTGGCTCCACATTGTTTCAGTAATGGCCGCCATCCTTCACCTTATAAATTATTAGCGGCATCTGCAAAACAGGACTGGCTGCTGGGTCGCTACCGGCTAAAGCACGAAGCGGCAAACACGCCGTGCATTATGAATTGGTAGTGGAGCAGCCAGCGGCCGCCATGACCAATTGCAATTTGATGGCTCGGATTTGTTCGATATGCCTCGGGGCTTTTTGTGTAAGTTTTTATTTTTTTTATTAATAAATAATTATGCCATATTTTTAAAAAATAAGCATTCAATATTTTTAATCTCTTCAAAGTAGTCATACATTTGTTCAAGGGCTTTTACTAATCTTTGAACTACTTCTGAAACGCAATTTTTGGTATGATGTTCAGCTACTTCAACGACCCATCTTTTTCTCCTCAATGTAGGAAAAGCATCGTCTTATCATTGCATTTTTTTTAATTTCATAAAAATATAAAAAAAGAGATTATTCCAACCAATAGGTAAAACGGAAAGAAAAGACATTTTTTCTGGTGCGTCACTTTAAAACCAGTTTATCACCGGTAGCCGTTAAGTTAACACGTCGTATTTGGTATCATTTTGAAGCTCTGTTTTTATTATTGCCATTTTTACATATTATTATTTTCTTCGCCGTAGTATAAAAATGCAGAAATCTGAGAATTTTGTTTTATAAGGAATTAAAGCCGAAAGAAGCTACACAGACGATCTGCGATATTTATGTCTTGAAACTACGAAAGTGCTTTAAAAGGTCTAAAAAGTTCAAAAGTGGTAATATATAGTTAATGGACAAACCTAAAACAGAAAGACCTGTTAAAATCGACGATGACGTCTTAAATTCATTGGTGGAAGCTGATCCGCGTAACAATGAAGGAATTGTCACATGACCTTGGCTGTCCAATAACAAGTGTGCAAGATCATTTTAAAGGGTTGGGGGAAAAAACAGGCAAGGAATTGGAGTACCGCACGTCCTTTCACAAACGCCCTTGGAGCAACGCGTAACAATCAGTGCATCTTTATTGTCCAGACACGAAACAGATCCATTTTTTAGAAGAATTATTACTGGGCATGAGAAATGGGTCTTTTACAGTAATGCCAGAAAAAAAAACAATGGTTATCTCCATTATAGGTACCTGTGCCTACTCCTCGGCCAAGATTATCATTGAAAAAAGTTTTGTTATGTGTTTGGTGGGATATTTCGGGTATAATTCATTATGAATTATTAAAACCTGATCAGAAAATTACGGCAGAGTATACTGTGTCCAATTAGAAAGATTAAAAGTGGAGTTACTAAAAAAACGATCTATTCTGGTTAACAACAACAGAAGAATTTTAAGAGAGAACTAGATTTGGAACTTCTGGCACATCCACCGTATTCGCCTGATTTAGCACCTTCCGACTAGCATTTGTTTAAATCAATGGAATATTCCCTTCGTGATAAAAAAAATGCAAATGTTGAACGGGTGAAAAAGCATCTGAATTTATATTTTAGTCAGAGTTTTACGAAAGTATAATTAAAAAGTAGTCTATATTACGGAGGAAGATCATAGACAATGAGGGAAATTATATAACAGAGTAATAGTTTGTGATTTTTTTTGTTACAGTAAAAATGTCATTTCATTCTGTTTTACCCAATATTTGAATAAATAATAAATAAATAAATGAAAAGAGGTCGTAAGCGAGCTTTTTCCAAAGAATACGAAAACTAAGGTTCATATTGGCGTTATGTTTAGCCATACATATTAAAAATGTGCATAGAACAGCAAAACTTATTAAACCGCTTCGATAGCCGAAAAAGTAATTATCCAATATGGTTAAAATTTTCCAATTAAAAATTCTGCGTACTTTTTATTCGAACCTTGTTATTAGGTTTTAGTCATAGTATATCTGTGCCTCATGAGAAATGTATCGTAAATATTTAACTTCTTACAAGAATTGCAATAACTATATTCCAATGTCAATAACTTAGCTATGTCATCATAAGTTGCAAATATACAGTCGCTTGCTTTTTCTTAGGCTTGCGCATGGGAGATTAAGAAGAAAACAGCTTAATGAATGAACTCTAGATCTTATAATGATATCATTTTCTAGGACCTATAGCATTAGCAATATTCACGTATATCCGGAAGAATCACAAATAATTTTGTTTTTAGTTTGTTTGGCTTAGGTTGTAGTTGTGAAAAATTCATCGAAAACTTATATTAACTTAATAGACATGAAGATTAAAGGATGCAATAATTATTTATGTTAATTTTATACACAATTGATACTATAAGGAAGTGTTAGGTGAGGTATTATTGAATATTAAAACCAGGGGGGACTCGTCTATATACACTGTGGAGCTGCAGCACCTCCAAGAAAATTGAGGAAAAGTATTTTTTTTATGTAATAATATATGTGTCTATTGATAACATATATTTTTTAAAAAAAGTCGTAAAGCAAAGATTAAATAGCATTACTTTTAGTATTATTTTTTTATTTTTTTGATAAGAACTATTAACCCACTTTTCCATATTTCTGAGGAACTCTGCGCGGTGTAGTGCAAGAGCCCTATCTGCTTGGTAGTGCTACCAGCGTCGTGTATTAGATGGATGCGGAGTGGCAAAGGGGGAGGGGTGTCTCGTCGCTAAGCGCTGTGTTGCGCTGGAAGCAGTCTCGCGCTGCCCATACTAAGCCACTTTTAAAATATACTTATTTTAATTTTTAATCTCCCGCAGCACCCCTAAATATTTATCCATAAGTTATTGGTCAAAACTAGTATAATAGCTTGTAAATAACATACTAACAGTTTAATAATGTAAGTTAACCGAGATTGAGCTAAGCTTAGTACCCGAATAGGTTAACTTACAGGAGAAAAACCTATGAATTATGGGATGTTTTTATGACACTGGCTAGGGAGAAATATAAGTATGAGAGATTCATTGCCTCATCTTCTTTAGAATCCTTATCAAATATTTATGTGGGTAGATGGTGCTATGGAGTTTTTCTGTCAAAAAAAATGTGAAAAGATTGAATTAATTTTCATAATTTATATAATATAAAGCTACATAATTTATTATTTTATTTGGAGATGATATTGACCAATAAAATATGATTTGTAGGTGTATAAAACATCATACCTAAAGCTAAAACAATCTTAATTTTAAATCCTGAAGAGCACTTTTGTTTTTGTTTTTATAATATCTTTGGTATAAAGCTCCATTGTTCTAAGAATGACCCTTTAATGCTTTTCATACTCTAGTAGAGAACACATTTCTCATTTTCAAAATCCAGTCAACGTAACCTGTCCATCTCTACTTCAAATCTGATATTCTTCATTATCATTAAATATTTAATTCATTTGTGATGGTATCGATTGCTTAAATGATTGATTTAATTTTACAGCTTCTGCAAGAGAAATACATTCTTTCACATTATGAATGTCGAGCAGTATATATATTTTTCTAATTAAAGTTAATGTCTAATATACTAGTTTTCTTCTAATGTAAAGTTCTATATTTAAAAAAAAATATATATCCTAAACATAGTATTAAATCAAACAAGTCATTAATTATTTAATTTTACCGTTTTATAATTGTTCGTGATATTAATATTTATAACAATTGCAAAAGTACCGCAAATAAATTTAAAAATATATTTATTTCATTGACCATAAATGCTGGATATTAATTTAATTACTATGTCTAATGAAAATATTGTAACATTAAGATATCTACATTTTACTGTCGATTATATTATTTGTAGATATAGAGAATGCACTGTATGAACAGATCAGAGATGTTGAGGGATGATAAAGTCGACGCCGCATTAAACACTTGTTGTTTTAAGACAGTTCTCTGCTTCACCAATGAAATCACAACTAGCTATTGTAAACTAGAGAAAACTATTCTCGATTTAGATAGATGTAACCGTCAACTGTCATTAGTGCATAATATTTTTTCACTTCATTTCCATATTTCCCAAAAATTATATTACAGAATTAATCATATTATCGTGTTAACTTTATGTATTATCATAAATCAAATTTATTTAATCTAAATCGATCGCACGATGCAGTCATAAAACAGAGGAAAAGCACAGCCTTAGCCGATTTACTGAAATTTATTATGCCGAAAAATACTATTAAGACTTGCGTGTAAGCCAGGGGCAATCAATGTGCAACATAATATCGCATTTCACATATTTTTTAGCATATTAATAAACAAGAATGACCGAGCACATGATGTGGTCTCGTGTCGCAACGGCAAACCCGTAGCCCACATCAAACATTCAATTTACAACGGCCAATTTTCTTTTTTTTCCTCGACACTTTTTCTTCTCTCGTTTTGCGCCAGCGAAAAGTCACTTTGATGTGATAAATTATTTTGACTCAAAAGAGAGAAAAGAGAAAAATAATTAATACAAAAAAAGACTGAGCAGGCAAATATAATAATTAAAAATAAATATTTAAGGTACGACGACGGCGAATGTTGATGTTATGATTATAAATTTGATGGAATGTAACCGCAATTGATGTTTTGAATATTTTTGATATCCGAACAAATCTAGACAAAGGTAATCTATGCGAAAAAAATATACCTTAGTCCTCTAAAAATCTTCAATTTATGAAATTAAATAATAATTTGAAACAAAAACTAGAATATTATGGTGAATTTAGTCAAATATGTGATGTCTTAAGCTCTTTCTAGTAGTATGTAATTTATTAAGTGTTATTCAACACATAATTCCTTTGGACTTTTATTCTAAATTATTTTCACTCAGCTATTGAGTGAAGAGTTGAATTTAGAAGCATTGCTAAAATGCAATAAATACCTCAATGAATTTTTATTGAATCTATTCAAGAGATTTTCATATATATAAAAAAAAAACATTATTTTATAGAAACATGTCAAAATGTTTATACATTTAAAATTTGACTAAAAAACGAGTTAAAAATTAAAATAGCATTAAATATATTTTTACGTGGCTTTGAAATAGCAAGGATAAGGGAAAGATAAAAAAATTAAAACGTTTATACAGATGAAATAATTATTAAGAAAGAGAGTCTTAATTAAAGATATAATTTCAATAATGCTGAATTATTAATCAATCAGCGATTACTCATTTTTTTTTATAGTTTTAGTGCTAAATAGATAGGAACGCTGAATAAATATATAATTCATAAAAAACATAACTCATTGGCTGCTGAATAATTTTTTGCCTAACCTAGCCGTGCCGATGTCGATAGAATAAATCTTCTAATATAAATCCTATGTGTCACAAAATGTTTGTATTTGTCTAAAAATCTCTAATGAATAAACATTTTGAATAATCATTGATCTTTATTGCCTGCAATTGCGAAAAGAAATAAAAACAACAATATTCGCCTTTGTTAATACGGGCGCGATGTTTTTTTTTCTCTCGCATCCGGTAAAATGAGCCAAGTGCGAGTGAAACGTACTTTTAGAAACACATGCCGTGAGATCTCAACTGTTGCTAGTCGGCGGCGTGTCCTTAGTCTATGACGTGTCATTTACGCGTCATATTGATTAGTGAAAAAATCCAAATTATGATTTTTATTCTTAGCATAATCTATTTTATAAAAAAAGAGAGGACACCGATGTAGAATTCATCAATATCTTGGCTTGAAATGTTTAGGGTCTGTTTTCCATTATAAATATACCACCGACACTTCGGACGACACGGTTGTTTTCGAGCCGCCGTGATGAATTGATTAAGGTTAAAAAAAATATTACTTTATTAAGAAGACTAATAATGAATCTCTAAAAAAGTGAAAGTATACAATAATAAATGTAATAATGCTTAAGAAGTATTGTATTTTAATATATTACAGTCATCTCAATTGCTTTAGTCCATGCATCCGCAGTACAATAAGTTTTTCCTGAAAATGTATATATATTTTCTTCTCAGAAATGTATAATTGCTTATTAAACACTAATTAAATACTACATGTTCTTGGAAATTTATTTTAATTATCGTGTAAAATACGTTGTACCTTAATTAAACACGTTGCTGTCATATTTTAAAATTCACTTGCACATCCAACGTAACTAAGCTATTTTCCAGACTTGACATTGTATGATGCATGAGGGTATATTCAAAAACTATGAAGAAAAAGTAAAAGGACACATCATTTATCACATGGCGTTTCATCGATCTTGATGTTGTCAGTTAATGTGTTTGGATTAGAGTCCGTTTTTTTGTGTGTTGTGTGGTAAACATCACTGAATAAACAACTGACAGGGCAATTTTGTGGATATACCCTGTTTTTATTCGGAAAACTGTGTGACGTATAGAAAGCGTAATAGCATTCCATCGTATATTTTCAATATATAATGCATACGAGAGTTTTTTGTATGTTTTTATTAAATAAATTAATTTTGACGAACGAACTAATTCTGTCGTGAATTCAGCATTGCGAATTTAATCATCATTCGGGCAATATCCACCTCGCCAGGTTTGCGACCTCAGATGCATGTCTGATGCGAAAAGACAACACGTACCACCAGTTTACCATACACGCTCGTGTTTGTGATGTATCGTATGGTCGTATGTAAATTTGTAATACGCCACGGCACCAGTAGGGAGTTGCCCGAGGCCTCCGGCTTGGACCAACCAGGAAATTGAACGAGCCAAAGGGAAATTTGTATACGTCAGAGAGGCCCTTTCGATACATCTCGTTTTATTTGCAAATATTGTTACGTGGCCGAATCTCCGCTTTTAAATTCGCAGTTGTTAAATTTGGGGTACTCGGCTTTCATCCCCCAACGTTTTATAGTACGAATTAAATTTTAATGTGCGCGATATTTTGATGTGTACTTCGCTTCCGACAAAAAGTTTTCCGCAACTTTGTCAATTCAATTTGTACGAATTTGATGCTAAAATTAGTCATGACACTTTTGACAGCAAATTTTCTGTTAATAGTCTCCCATTATTTCGAATTTGATGTTTTATTCAAATACAAAATAAAATTATACAACATTATTTTATTACAATATATTAAATATAACTAATATTTTTTTTCTCAAAAAGTCATTCTTCCCGTGATAATAACTGTTTAATAAGATTAAGTAAAAGTCCATGTTATATATAAAACATTGAAAAAAATAATTGATGGTATATAATATTAAAATTATTGAATAATGTGATAACTAACATTTTTATTATTATAAAATCTAGGTTTTTATGATCCCATTATTCGTTCTCTCTATACAATATTCTTTATATCTTTTATTTCTACTAATGGGCTAATGTTCCCGTTAGATTTTTGTGCACACTCAGTGGAATAAAGTAGTTTCAAGCGTCGACATATATGTTGAGACGCCTGTTGTTCTCTCTGCAGCTGTAGAAGATGAACTTAATATATATAGATATAATCAATCCTAAAAAAACAGAATTGGTAAAGAAGGAACGAGCAAAAGAAGACCAGAATTGTTTATTGGAATAACGTGGCAACTCACGTACATATATGATTATGTACAAAAATATTTTAGTTAATTATAATAAATTGTATATAACTAACTCGTTTGTGTTTTATAATAATTGTGGAATAACGAGGTAGATGCATTCGCGACCATTTTATTGCCATTTTTTTCTTCTAATTATATTTTGGTATTTTTTATTTAAACTTTTCATTTAAAAGGTACTATTGACCTTTTCCATTCTCAGTCGAATCTATGAGTTACTCTCATTCTATTTTTTTCACAAATTTATTAAAAAGAGATATTCATTAAAAAAATTAATAAAAAGCAACTATAGGGTTTGATCTGATATCCTATTTAGAAAAATGCATTATTTTTTTTAAATTTAATAAAAAAACCTTGGTTGAAGTTATTTGCTAAAAATCTTGTGGACCAATACGTCTAGCCATGGAGGATGGAACAGGTTAAAATATTGGCATTGAATTTAATTATTTATTTAATAAATTATATAAAAACAATATTTGTTAGTCACTATCTTCTTCTTGGAAAGTATTCAATCATAGATCGTATGATATTATAATAAATAGAAAAAAAATATGATTGCGACTAAGAAATTAGGAATAAATTCTATAGCTATGCAATAAAATCCTTTTAAATTTTTATAATATACAATATATTACCCTAACATATTAAAGAAAATACTATTATCATGACATTATCCGGACAACTGGTAAATTAATAAAACATTATGATTCATAAGGTACATTATTTAAAAATATATATACAAGTTTACGTTGCAACGGAGTGAGATTTTACAATTACCGGAAAGGTTTACAGTATTCGTGTACGAAAAAAATTAAAAAATACTATAAACATGGTCGACTTGTTCATATACACTGCGGACCTGCAGCACTCCCAATTAAATTAAAGAAAAATATATATTTATATATAAAAATATTGTGTCTATTGATTATATGTTATGTATATGAAAATTGTGTAGAGCAAGATCGCTTTCTGCTTAACTGCGTCGTGTATTGGATGGATGCGGGGTGACAATGTGATGGGGAAGGGGATTGTCGCTAAGCGCTGTGTTGCGCTGCGACTCAGAGCAGTCCAGTGCCGTCCATACTGAGTCACTTTAAATTTAACATTTTTTGATTTTCCGCAGCACCCCTAAATATTTTACCTACGAATCGCCACTTGATTATTTGCGAGATTTATATAGATTAGTTGTATCTGATTAATTAATCTGATTTTTTATAATTAGCTGTTTTATAAGAATATCTCTTGTCTGTTGCAAGATAATATTAATGAAATTTTATATAATATATGCTCAGATAAAGCTAAACAGGTTTCAAAATAGTATAATTGACTCCAGTGTATAATTAAAAAAAAATGGATATCTAAGTTGAACTGGTATGAAACAATTTTACGTTAGAGCTGAAGTTCATTCAACATTTTCTATTTTATTGTTGCAAACTAAAATATTCAAATTATTTTCTTGTTATTTATATGTTAAAACAGATACATTTTTAAAATGAACTATCGAGCGATTTTAGTATTATGAAACAATTTCCTTTAAATATTTAGGATATCTTTAAAAGTTTTAATTAATTTCTCTGTTTAAATTGAAAGCTCACTCGTTAAATATTAAAAGTTAAGCTTACGTGACTCGAACGTCGTACAGTTGACCTCGCGACGTGCCTGCTTCGAAAGCCATCACTTTCCGAACGACCTGGATCGAGTTCAGGTGTTCTGTACTTCTGCAAAATACCGCTGCAATAAGCAGCAAGTTATCGCGTTACATATTGTATGCAAATATTTATAAAATACGTGTTTCAATTTGAGTGTGATGTTTGAACCCAGCAGCGCTGCAAGCAGCTGCTTCACGTATCTGCAATATGAAACACATACGTCTCTTGGCCGCTGCTGCTCTTGCGACAGGATATATGGCTTCGGCTCCAGACGTGGCTGAAATACATTCTGGCTATTAGATTAAATAATTTTACAGTACGAAAACTCCATTATTAATTGCATGAAAGCATCGTGTTAATATTTTCGGTGTTTAATCAACCAAATAGTCTATTTATCAAATCCACCACACCATTATGCAACGCTCCTTCTCCCTAACACTCGTGGCATTTCAATCAAGCGAACAACGGTCCGAGGCCCGACTGCGTAACAGCGAGAGTGACAAACGTTCATGTTCGGCGGTTACTATTTCAGGAAGCTGGCATCCCCGGGTGTCGGATGATGGATGGTAATGACTCACGTGATCTTCTAATGGACTTACCAAATCAATATCTTCAGCTTCCATTGTCAGAGTGGTGTGGAGGCCATTAATCTTGGCCGACGAACGCTTTGTAATTCATTAGCCGATTGATGTGGCGTCGACGTGTCCTCTACAACTGAGCACACGTGTTCGAGGGGCTGAATTTTGGGGAATGGCCCTTGGAATGTGGAAATGTGGTTAAAGTACTTGTAATTTATTATGGAAAATCTGCTAATTTTTTCAAATGATTTACGCATCATCGTATCAACAAAGGACATGTATTATACATTTCTAATGTGGTGGATTTTTTTAAGATTACGTAAACAGATTTTCTTCATTCTCTGAGAATAAAATATAAGTATTTCTGATAAGAATTATTATTTTATGAAATAAAATAATATATAAAAGGTTCGATAAGAATTATTCTGAAATCTTCTAGTTTCGTAGAAATAAATCCAGTTTTCAATCTAATCCATTTTCTTTTATGTGTACATGTGTGCCTTATCCCATTAGTGGCGGTGACTCGAAAACAACCCCATCTTCCGAAGGGGGTATTTTATATACCCCAAGCACTTCTTTGAATTCTTCATCAATATCTTGAGATTTTTTTAATAATGGATTATTCTAACAATAAAAAATCATGATTTAGTCGATTTTTTAACTAATCAATACGACGCATAAATAACACGTTTGCTCGCGGCACATCGTATCGGATGCGAGCGAGAAAAAACATCGCGTGCATGGCAACAGTAGCGAATATTGCGGTTTTTTTTTTTTTTTTTTTTTTGCAATTGCAAACAATAGAAAAAAATTGGTTGTTTACAGTATTTATTCTTAAGACTTTTTAAAAAAAAATACAAAATATATTTAAAATGTAGGATTTATATTAAAAGAGTTATTTGAGAAAAATAAAAAACTTGGGGTCGCTAATTTATCCCATCAGCCTGGCTAGGGTAATATTGGTAGCCATATTAGATGCTTATTTTATTAGTGAAAAATCAATACCCTTTTTGCAATTTTCAAAGATGACAAAATACATAAAAGACGACGTTTATTTAATTTTAAGGAGACAGTGATAACATCACTAAGAGAGTTAAACCCATTTCTAAAAATTACGACCTAGAAATCCTTTAAAGATCATTAATAGTGTACATTTAACCCTTCTACAGTGCTCAAATAAAGATAATGATATATATAAGCCAATTTTATAAAGGACAAGGCACTCATATTTTTAGTTTTCTACATTTAGTTGTCTAATAAAAGGAATCGACCTTTATTTTGCGCAGCTATGTACTACAAATTTTCAAAATGTCTTATTTGACCCTGGGAATCTAGGATTTTGTGAAAACGACGCTCAGAAGGTAGTACTTTAGGAGAGACTGGCGCACACGCCGCTCTGTGGCAAGGAGCGCTATAGGAGGATTGACTGTATAACGTATCTAATAGGGACTACTTTAAAATACAACATTTTATATTCATTAATAGATATAGAATTTTTGTTATTCAAAAATTCTAATAATTGGTAATTATTATAATTTTAATAGTTACATATTATATCTCAGTATTATTAACCTAATAATTTAAAAACTATTAGAAAATACATATTTTATTTTACACAGATACCCTCATTTATTTTAAAATTTTAATTGTAACTACAAAATTATTTAATTACCATCCAGCTCATGTTGAGTGATGCAAATCTCAACTAGAACGCAAGTGACACTCGTATTGAGAGTATTTAAGTACACAGAGATCATTTATGTTAAAAACTTCTGGAGAAAATTTTACAAACAAGCAAAATGTATTTTTACAACTGATTAAAAAAATAATAAACTACATAAAAAAAACGATTTGAATCCATTTTAAGGTCCATTGAATGCTACGTTAAAAGCTCTAACAAAGCCTTATCGAATGTTTATTTGATTAGTCTCCTGAAAGATTAGGATTTCAGTGAATCTGTGTCTTAAGGCTTAGCCTAAAACATTTATAAATGTTATATAAATATATTTTAATTATTTCGCATATTTTCAAGTTCATTTTTTAGCTATAAATAATTTTACGGTATACTTTGATATATGAAAACGTCTTCACCTGCACTAACGTAATTCGAAGTCTTAGTGGGCGCCAAAAGGTGCCAACATCCCGCTTCACCCTCAGGCGAACACAATGCATTATTTATGTATGGATTGTGCAGCGCAGCTTCCGGTCGCGCAGGAAGCTGCCGCGGATGCATCGAGCCGGATATCCATTTGGTTCCACACACACTCCCTTTATTCGCAAAGTGTGCATTCACCATTTTTTGCAACTATTTTCAGTGGCAACGGTGTGCAAGTCGAAGTGGCTGCCTGTGCATAAGGAGCCGATAAACGAGAAATTATCGGCGGCATCACCGCAATCTGAAACAGTGTACCGCATCTGCGAATAATAGCATCACATAATACTTAAAAATAATATTATAAATATTTTCTTTATACTTCAATCCTATTTAAATAAATAAAAGTATATTTTGAAAACATTTTCCATGAGTCAGATAACACGAATCGTCAATATGGAAGATGAGATTGAGTTTAACTCATAGATTATTTGTGTTGACAATGATGGCACGTAGATATATCTTTGCTTATCATTTTTTTATGTGGTTTAAATCGATTTTTTTTTTATTAATTTTTGCATAAAATAATGTAAGCATGTAAGACTGATTAGTTTTACATATTAAATGAAACATAATGAATATGTAATGATGTGTGTTACGCACCATAATAATTGTTGCTCGACCCACAAATGCTAACGCAATTTATGCGACAAACTGCACATGCATAGATACCAATCTGCATATCGAAAAGTGCAGTGTCACTGATATTTCCTATTTAATTATATGCCCATTAATTGCTTTCAATTCACTACACACCTGACCCGTGCCAAATTGCATTTGTCAATTACCTAATAATTATGCCACCTACACATATCAACATTATTTAAATAATACATAATATAATATATGCACGTGTTTCTCATATGTTATGCTTAAAATGTTTCATTTGTAGTATATGAATGAACTGGCTAATTGCAATTAGTTTTTCGCTGATACGGCAATGCAAATTTTAGATTGTGAAGCTAAATTAATTTGAATGAATCAACAATCGGTTGGTGACCACTGACCCATATCACAGTTCGGTCTTTAAGCCAACCTCCCCTCCTTCTCCCACCCACACCACGTCAAATGATGTTATTGCGTGATGGCGAGTGCGGAATCAATCACACGCCACAACTTGCCAGTGTCGTGAACAAATATGCAATGATTTGAGGACAATCTACAACACATCAGAGGCCATAATCCTTATCTGAGGCATTTGAGGGTCTGATAACGACGCTGATTAGGATTAACGAGCTGTCACATAGACAGCTGAAATCTTAAGCATATTTTTATATAGAAATAGAATCTAAGTCACCTAAAAAAAATGTAACTCTCATATATAATATAAGCCTATGTTTTTTAATTCGCTATTGACTGCTTACATTGTTATAAATCACAATATACCTATATATATATATTTTAATTTTTGCACGCAATTTTCATGTTGAACTACTTATTTGGAGCCTTACATTATTTGTTGTAATAAATATAGATGTATTTTTGATGTTGGGTTTTCACTTTTCTTTTTAATCAAATATTACCACTTGTACCCTGTATTTACGTATTTGGCAATATGATATATTCTTTTTATTTAACGATATTTATTTTATTAGTATTTTTTAAAAGTTTTGTTAAATTTTTGTCGATCTTAAGTCAATCGACACTTTTCTTAGGTACTCCATTGCTTTCGATGATTCTTTTTTATTCCTCTGACATTCTTTATCCATCGATGTTCGATGAGACCATAGATTCCGTAGCTCAGAGATTTTGGGTCAAATTTTGGGGTCTATTTACATCGCCTTCTCAATGAGGACATCCACGTTCAAACGAATGTGTATAAAGGTTTTATCATATGATGTTCTGCAACCACGAGAGTATTATCTTGTGCGGTCAGATATTACAGAATGAACCGTGACTAGAACTGCAAACACAATTTATAGTAAAAACATTGATTGAAGAACAGCTTTTTGTTTTAAAACATTGTGAAAAAAATGTGCAGAGTAAAGCCTCTGATACTCTCCGTTTGGTATTCTCTGGCAGTGACGGCACTCGTGGCGGCTAGTTCCAAGAGTATCTGCAGATCAGCATTCCTCTAATGATCCCGACGAGAGGACGGCTGAGGGTTTTATGACAGCGCATCAGTCCGCGGCGCTGTGTCGGGGATGCTGGGGCGAAGTTTGCAACCAGAACATCAGCGATTATATTGGTCAGCTTACCTGTTAATTGCTTAGTCGATGTGGTTTGCCATGGGGAAGACGAGAGGATATCCAGAGTCGTCATGGCGGCATCCGTGTGTAGCGCAACAAGATGGCGACTACTTTTTACAAGGGAGAGAAATGCGGTAACGTCTTAACGTTTCGATCGCCGGGGGACAGAGAGAGAGAGAGAGAGAGAGAGAGAAGGATTGGCCGCCCGCAGGATATCTGGGCAGTAGCGCTGATGATCTCTGATGATGCCAATTGATTCCGCTAGGGCTGGTCATTTGTGAACCTAGAAGTTAATTATGGCGATAATTTATCAATATAAGTATTTGGCTTCTTTGTTAAAATTTTTGTTCAGATACTGAAAAGCGGTCTTATAGTTCCTTGCATTTGCATTGAGAACTTTTAATGCTTATCCAAACCCTACTTTTAATAATCTCTTGTTCTCTTGTAATATAATTTCTATTTGATGAGGACATGCAAGTCATATTTTCATGTTTATAACTACCCAGTCTGTGCGGTTTGATAAGTATGCCGATAACGATTAGTTTGTCATGTCCTAGTCATCAATTTTAAAGTTATGGCCATATATATTCCATTCAGACTCAACTACAGCTGTAAGGGATCTACCAGTCTCTACCTTTTTTCATAAATGTGTTTATTATTCGCAAGATAACATAATTCTGGAACTCCCAGCCCGGGCCAGTTTTTTCAATCCAACTATAATTTTTTTCTATATTTGACAATTGGTTTGATAAAGATTCTACAGAGGCGGAGGCAATAAATCTCTCACACTTACATTATCCTCTATCCAGTGTCATTAAGAATTCCCAGTATTCATAGATTTTCTCTAATAGGTTAAATCTATCCCGGTACTAAACTTAGCTTATTTAGTTTTTCTTTTTTCGTCATGAAGGTCTGCTGAGGGTTTGCTGAAAAAAATCTTGTAAAAATATCTTTAAACAATATTTATACTAACTATTAAAATATGTGAAGTGATATAAGTAGTGTAAATGAGTATTATATCTAAAAATTAAATATTAAAAAAAATGCTTAACTACTGATTTTTTTCCATAAATTTGTCGATTTTTGGCGAGATGATACAATTCTGTAGCTTTAATATTGTCTGCAGAAATCGTTGGTTCTTGTTCCAATTTTATGTTTTTTTTATGGTTTACAGAAGCTTGCGCTCCTTATTATGAAGTTAAAGTATGATGGTGTTCTTAACGTGTTCTGTCTATGGAAACATCAACTTTCTTCAGTAACACCACATTTTAAACACTTCCAGCCGGTTATTATTTGTTACCAGTAACGTCCATGTTTGG